>CM053033.1:229133355-229285855 GCA_028564925.1 Lithobates sylvaticus
GGCATCCCTGTTTTGTAAAGTAAATATGAGATGCCAGTTAGTGCCCATTTGTGGAAATACAAAGTGCCCATATTTTGGGCATTTTTTTTTACATGTGGATGGCCATGGGGGATGTACCTGGCCATCTACATGCTGGGGGTTTCCCTGGTAGTCCTGGGGGCTTCCCTGGTGTTCTAGTGTGGGCATCTGAGGTGGGGCTGCGCTGATAAACAATCAGCACATACCCCCCCCCTGTCAGGAGAGCCGCCGAGCAGCTCTCCTCTACTCGCGTCTGTCAGACGCGAGTGAGGAAAAGCCGGTCAACGGCTCTTCCTGTTTACATCGTGATCAGCCGTGATTGGACAAGGCTGATCACGTGGTAAAGAGCCTCCGCCAGAGGCTCTTTACTGAGATCGGTGTAGCAGTGTGTCAGACTGACACACCGCTCCGATCGCCGCGATGTGCACCCCCCACGGGCGTGCGGCGGCTGTTATCCTGAAGGACGTCATATGACGCCCAGTCAGGATAACGAAACCACTTCCCGGACGTCAATCTGCTATTGACCGGCGGGAAGTGGTTAAAAGAAAGAGTACCCCCCAAGGAATACGAAGGGACTTTTGAGGCACCTGATCAACAATTGATGAAAAAAAGCATAGAAATGTAAAATGTTTTTTTTTCATCAATTGTTGATCAGTTGCCTCAAAAGTCCCTTAGTTTTCCTTGGTGGGTACTCTCTTTAACTACCTAAGATCCGCGCTATAGCCGAATGATGGCTACAGCGCAGATCTAAGATGCCGGGACGACGTCTATTGACGTCGTCCCAACCACGAGCTGCCTGCGTGCCCCCTGAAGGGCGCGCCTGCCGCGCTCTGTGATCAGCGAGTCTGTGAGACTTGCTGGATCACAGATCCGAGTAAGGGATCGATCCCGACCCCTTACCACATGATCAGCTGTCAGCCAATGACAGCTGATCATGTGATAATAACAGAGCCGGTAATCGGCTTTTTTTTCCTTCTCGCGCTGACAGCACAAGGAGAAAAAAAAAGCCGATCACCGGCAGCAGTGAGAGGGACATCAGTCCCTCTCACTGCAATGTGCCCAGCAATGTGCCCAATCCGTGGTGCCCACCTTTGCATAATTAAAGTGCCGCCTACCAGTGCCCACAGTGCCATCTGTCAGTGCCCACAGTGCCATTGGTCAGTGCCCACAGTGCCAGTGCTGCACATCAGTGTCACCTACCAGTGCTCATCAGTGTCACCTACCAGTGCTCATCAGTGTCCCCTTCCAGTGCCCATCAGTGACACCTATCAGTGCCCATCAGTGCCATCAATTAGTGCCATCTATCAGTGCCCATCAATGTCATTTATCAGTGCCCATCGGTGCCACCCATCCGTGCCACCCATCCGTGTCACCCATCCGTGCCACCCATCCGTGCCCATCAGTGCCATCTTTGCTGTCCCCATCAGTACCGACTTATCTGTCCCCACCAGTGCCGCCTATCAGTGCCCACCAGTGCAGCCTATCAGTGCCAACCAGTTCAGCCTATCAGTGCCCACCTGTGCCGCCTCATCAGCGCATATCAATGAAGCAGAAAAATTACCTGTTTGCTAAATTTTATAACAAACTATTAAACATGATTTTTTTTTTTTTAATTTTCCATCTTTTTTTGTTTGTTTAGCAAAAAATAAAACCCAGCTGTGATTAAATACCACCAAAAGAAATCTCTATTTGTGGGAAAAAAATGATAAAAATTTAATTTGGGTACAGCGTTGTTTGACCGCGCAATTGTCATTCAAAGTACGTCAGCGCCAAAAGCTGAAAATTGATCTGGTCACGAGGTGGTTAATATTGTTCAAATTGGCATGTTGGCAACATATGGGTCTTCTGGGTTGGATTTCTATAAACATTTTTGGTGAGATACTTCCAAATGGAAACCATATCTAAAGGGATGCAGACCCTCTCAGGACCGAGCCTCTTTTTCGGACTCACAGCCGGGCACCCACTGCGCATGCGCGAGCGGCGCCACGCGCGCCGCGATTGGCCGTGCAGTCATCTGGGACCTGTCACATGTCCCAGATGATTGACAAGAGGGAGGGGGCAGAGCTGAGCCCTTCCTGTGCCGAGGGGAAGTGATGTCAGAAGCCCGGGCACTGAAGGAGGCAGACTGCGAGGGACCCCCTAGAAACAGCCATTTAGAGGTGAGTAAAAAAAAAAAAAAAAATTCCAAATGTTATTTTTTTTTTTTTTTTTTTTTTAGGAACATTCATGCCATTTTTTTTTTTTTTTTTTTGGATGCAACTCCACTTTTTAAGTGAATAAAGGTGGAAAAAGTTCTGAAATGATTTCTGTGTCTCTTTTTTTTTTACATCACAGAAACCGGAAATTTTAACAGGGGCTTTTTATATCCACTGGGTATATATTATGAAACATCTCTCCGTGACTTTTTTCTGTCAAAATACTTAAAGTGGTGTTTCCCCCTAGAAAACAAAAAAGGCTTAAAAAAAAAAAAAGAAAATAAAAAAAAAAAATCCAAAAAAATACTAAAAAAAAAAAAAAAAAATATTGGAAATTTTTTATTTTTTTTAAATACCTCTAAATGCCTGTTGCTAGGGGGTCCCTCGTATTCTGCCTTCTGCCTAGCCTAGGCTGGTGACATCACTTCCCCTCGGCGCAGGAAGGGCTCCCCAGTCATCTGGGACCTGTCACATAAAAATGACACTGTTGCCATATATTGGAATGTTATTATTTTCTTCAGGCAGACTTGTAAAGATACTGACGGGTCTACATTAAAATTTTCTAATAATTTACAGAAAGACACTTTTGGGGGGGGGGGGGGAAAGCTTATTAGGACAAATAAGTGATTACCGCAGCTTCCAATGGCAGACCAAATTAGCACTGTAAAGCAATAATTGTCCAACATGACCCGGCCAATCTCTCCCATCTGTCTCCCCGCAGGTCTATGACGTGGAATACAAATTCTTCAGCGCGGGCGAGAAGACGACGGTATTAATGGAAATTGATCCGCGCAACAAGGTGGAAACTTTTCGGACGGAGAACGGCTCAGACAAAGCGGTGGAGATCCACGACTTCAAACATGTTAGTGTCCGGAGAACTGTTTTTTTTCGCTTCTTTTTCTTGTACAAATATAAGAGACGTTCTTAGATTTAAAGAAAAAAAAGATGTAAAATGAGTTTTAAAATTGCGGCGACGGCGAAGATTGTACAGTGAAATGACTGTTTTGCAAATCTGCAGTGTAAAAAGTTTATCTTTGTAGATATGAAAGAAAAAAAAATATTATGTGTTTTTTAAAATAACCGTTCGATATGTAATTGGGTCTTTTTATGACTTCTTAACGCTGAGCAGGTTTGATCAATGAAGGAAAATATTGTGCATCAAAGGTAATAAAGTTCAGTAGTTTAAATTAAACCATTGGGAGAAAAAAATAGAAACATTGCAGGTGGGTTCAAAAAATCCAGACAAAGTCCTAAGGCAGGGCCTCCAAACTCTCTAAACAAGGGGCCAGTTTACTGTCCTTCAGACTTTAGAGGGGCCGGACCACCAGTGGGAGTAGAAAATGTCCTAGTGTCAGTGTGGGTAATACCACATCTTAGGTGGGAGGAATAGTGTCCCATCATTGGTGTCAGTGGGAGGAATAGTGTCCCATCATTGGTGTCAGTGGGAGGAATAGTGCCCCATCATTGGTGTAAGTGGGAGGAATAGTGCCCCATCATTGGTGTCAGTAGGAGGAATAATGTCCCGTCATTGGTATCAGTGGGAGGAATAGTGCCCCATCATTGGTATCGGTGGGAGGAATAGTTCCCCGTCATTGGTGTCAATAGGAGGAATAATGTCCCATCATTGGTATCGGTGGGAGGAATAGTTCCCCGTCATTGGTGTCAGTAGGAGGAATAGTGTCCGGTCATTGTTATTAGTGGAAGAAATAGTGCCCCATCATTGGTGTCAGTGGGAGGAATAGTGCCCTGTCATTGGTATCGGTGGGAGGAATAGTGTCCCGTCATTGTTATTAGTGGAAGAAATAGTGCCCCATCATTGGTGTCAGTGGGAGGAATAGTGCCCTGTCATTGGTATCGGTGGGAGGAAGAGTGTCCCATTATTGTTATCAGTGGAAGGAATCGTGCCCCATCATTGGTATCGGTGAGAGGAATAGTACCCTATAATTGGTGTCAATGAGAGAAATAGTGTCCCATAATTGTTATCAGTGGAAGGAATAGTGCCCCTTCATTGGTATCGGTGGGAGGAATAGTCTCCCATCATTGGTATCGGTGGAAAGAATATTGCCCCATCATTAGTATTAGTGGGAGGAATAGTGTCCCATCATTTGTATCAATTGAAGGAAGAGTGTCCCATTATTGGTATCAGTGGAAGGAATAGTGTCCATCATTGGTATCAGTGGGAGAACTAGTGGCACATTATTGGTGTCTGTGGCAAGAATTATGACCCAGTTGTTGGTGTCAGTAGGAGGAATTGTGTCTCATCATTGGTATAGTTTTTTTTTTTTATTCCATTTGGCCAGGGGCAGTGATTTATTTATTTTTGATGGATCCAAGCAGGGTCGGGACAATTGGTAGGCAGGAGGGGTGGCTGCCCTGGGCACAATGGTTTATTGCAGGGATGGGGGCGCCCTGACCCTAAGGGAATGAGGTGTACAGTTTGGCATCTTTTCCCTGACTTTGTCCCATCACTGAGTACAAGGGCCTCTTCCCCACAACCCTGGCCAATGGTTGTGGGGGTCTGTGGGCAGGGGGCTTATTGGAATCTAGAAACCCCCTTAATAATGAGGACACCAGATAACACCCCCTCCCCTAATGTGCATTGAGTATATTGTAAAAGAAAAAAAATGTCACCTAGAAATAAAGATATCCAAATGTTTGACAAGTGCTTTATTAAAAATACAAATATAAATCCCCCAAAAATGTCCCTCAATGTAAATCCACTGTCAATCACGATGCCAAACTCACTGGAAAAAAAAAAACAGATGACCCAGCTCACACAACCAATCACAACACTACCCAGAGCTATCGTCAGCTATATAACGGAAGGGGTGTGGATAGTGGTGACATTAATGCCCAAATATGGCCAAGTGACCATATTTTGGCAACCCCTCCGACCCCCCCCTATTTGCTTATGTGGCCAGGGATTCCTGGCCATGTAAGTCAAAAGGGCCGAATGACATCAGTGGTTGGTAAAGACTCGGCCGGTGCAAGCACCTGTCGCTTCCTTAGCAACCATTGACACTTAGGAGCAAGCAGCATGCAGCTAAAAGAAAGCATCTTTAGCTGCAATACTTACCTCCTCTCCAGCACTGTCCCTTGTAGACACTTCATGCAGCCAAGTGCCTCTTACGGGTTGGATAAAGCCCAATGTCCTTCATCCTGCTTCCTGCCAGCCCAGACCACCATGGACCTGCCTCCTGCCAACCCAGACCATCATGGACCTGCCTCCTGCCAACCCAGACCATCATGGACCTGCCTCCCGCCAACCCAGACCATTATGGAACTGCCTCCCGCCAACCCAGACCACCCTGGACCTGCCTCCCGCCAAACCCAGACCACCATGGACCTGCCTTCTGCCAGCCCAGACCATCATGGACCTGCCTCCTGCCAATCCAGACCATCATGGACCTGCCTCCTGCCAATCCAGACCATCATGGAACTGCCTCCTGCCAATCCAGACCACCATGGACCTGCCTCCTGCCAACCCAGACCACCATGGACCCGCCTCTTACCAATCCAGACCACATTGGACCTGCCTCCTGCCAACCCAGACCACCATGGACCTGCCTCTTACCAATCCAGACCACCTTGGACCTGCCTCCCGCCAACCCAGACCACCATGGACCTGTCTTCTGCCAATCCAGACCACATTGGACCTGCCTCCTGCCAACCCAGACCACCATGGACCTGCCTCTTACCAATCCAGACCACCTTGGACCTGCCTCCCGCCAACCCAGACCACCATGGACCTGTCTTCTGCCAATCCAGACCATCATGGACCTGTCTCCCGCCAAACCAGACCACCATGGACCTGCCTCCTGCCAACCCAGACCATCATGGACCTGCCTCCCGCCAACCCAGACCACCATGGACCTGCCTCCCACCAGCCCAGACCACCATGGACCTGCCTCTCACCAGCCCAGACCACCATGGACCTGCCTCCTGCCAACCCAGACCACCATGGACCTGCCTCCTGCCAACCCAGACCACCATGGACCTGCCTCCTGCCAGCCCAGACCATCATGGACCTGCCTCCCGCCAACCCAGACCACCATGGACCTGCCTCCCACCAGCCCAGACCACCATTGACCTGCCTCCCACCAGCCCAGACCATCATGGACCTGCCTCCCGCCAACCCAGACCACCCTGGACCTGCCTCCTGCCAACCCAGACCATCATGGACATGCCTCCTGCCAACCCAGACCACCCTGGACCTGCCTCCTGCCAACCCAGACCACCATGGACATGCGTCGTCATACCTACCCGAGCTGATGGGACTGCAGAAATTATGATGAGCGCTCACAGCTGGAGAAAAGAGGAAGAGGACCCTTGAGCCCAGGTTCACACTGAAATGCGGGTTTGAACTCGTACTCAAAGACATTTGTGTGGGTTCCTGTACAGATGTCTTTTGAAATAGCCCCCCCCCCCCCCCCAACCCCTTAGTCACCAAAAGTAGTGCAGGAACTACTTTTGGGAATCGGTGCGGCGCCGCAAAGTCGGCTTGGCACCGAGGGGGTTGCTGGAGAGGGGGCGGTGCCCATGCACCCTTAATGGATGCCCCACCACTGCTATGTATCTATCTATTTGTACCCACTGCAGCTCTCACCTGTATCCCCCATATAGACCAGCACAATGTATGCATTTCTGCTATAGGGGTCTGTAATAATAATAATAATAATAATAATAATATGAAAAAAAAATAAGAAAACTTAAAAAAGGAAAAAAAAGTGTTACTTTAAATCAATTTATAATCCCAATTAAATGCTAAAACATCAAATCCCAACTGACTACATAAAAGCAGAAAATAATTTGTGGGGAGTTTTGAGGTGTCAATAAAATCCTTCATTATTATTCCATTAAAACATCATTTTTTTTAAATCATTTATGTAAAATGCATTACATATAAACTTTGTTAGACATTTACATCTATCTATCTATTTATCTATTGCTTAATTTATCTATCTATCTATCTATCTATCTATCTATCTATCTATCTATCTATCTATCTATCGCTTTATTGATCTATCTATCTCTCTATTAATCTCTATCTGTCTATCTATCTATCTATGATCTGAGATGTTTTGAAACCCTTAAACTCCTAGATGAACCCAACGAAGCTGAGCTCAAGGGTCACATTTGGAGCTATAGGGTCATAAGCCAGGTAAATCTTTCCTATGGCCAATATCTATCTATCTATCTATCTATCTATCTATCTATCTATCTATCTATCTATCTATCTATCTATCTATCTATCTATCTATCTATCTATCATCCATCTTGCCACCCATCTATCTATCCAGTCTTCTTTACTGAGTATCTATCTATCTATCTATCTATCTATCTATCTATCTATCTATCTATCTTCCTTCCGTGAGTATCTATCTATCTATCTATCTTCCTTCCGTGAGTATCTATCTATCTATCTATCTATCTATCTATCTATCTATCTATCTATCTATCTTCCTTCCTTGAATATCTAATATCTCTCTCTATCTCTCTCTTTCTCTATCTATGTATCTATATATCCTCCTTCTGTGAGTATCTAATATCTATCTATCTATCTATCTATCTATCTATCTATCTATCTATCTATCTATCTATCTATCTATCTAGCTATCTATCTATCGTCCTTCCTTGAACATCTATTCTCTCTCTCTCTCTTTCTCTCTCTATCTCTCTCTATATCTATCTATCTATCTATCTTCCTTCCTTGAATCTCTCTCTCTCTCTCTCCTCTCTCTCTCTCTCTCTCTCTATATATATATATATATATATATCTAAATCTTCCTTCCTTGAATATCTCTCTCTATCTTTCTCCCTTAATTTCTTGAGTATCTATCTATCTATGGGATGGGAGCAGAGGACAAGAGGCCAAACTTGTCAGGATTTCTTCACTTTGGCTTTCTGTACCCTGGATAAACTTAGTGTTTAACAGACACAGCTACAACTGAAAGACCTCATTTTTTTAAGAAAATATCTATCTATCTATCTATCTATCTATCTATCTATCTATCTATCTATCTATCTATCTATCTATCTTCCTTCCGTGAGTATCTATCTATCTATCTATCTATCTATCTATCTATCTATCTATCTATCTATCTATCTAATCTATCTATCTATCTATCTATCTATCTTCCGTGAGTATCTATCTATCTATCTATCTATCTATCTATCTATCTATCTATCTATCTATCTATCTATCTTCCTTCCTTAAGTGGGATTCCACCCTAAAGTGGAACTCCCACTCATCGGAACCCTCCCCCCCTCCGGTGTCACATTTGGCACCTTTCAGGGGGGAGGGGGGTGCAGATACCTGTCTAAGACTGGTATCTGCACCCACTTCCGGGCATAAACTCCCACGGGAGTTTACGCAGCTTCCTGTCCCGGCGCGCTGTCTGCCGGGACACACACGTGTCCCGGCAGACAGCGCTGAAGATTCTCATTGCGCCGCGCGACTCGCGCATGCGCAGTAGGGAATCGGGAAGTGAAGCCACTTCCTGATTCCCTCACCGAGAATGGCGTCGGCTACAGCAGAGAGCCGAGCGATCGATCGGCCTCTGCTGCCGACACCGCTGGACCCTGGAACAGGTAAGTGTCCATTTTTTAAAAGTCAGCAGCTGCAGTATTTGTAGCTGCTGGCTTTTAAAAAAAAAAATTATACAAGACCAAAGCTATTGGCTACTAGCCTCTACGTAGTTCCGTCGTACGCAACAAACGTCACCACGTTCAGAATGATCGGATTTTCCGACAACTTTGTCCGACCGTGTGTATGCAAAACCAACATCGGACAAAGTACGACGGACAGGATCTGACGGACCTGGTCCTCGGATAATCCGAGCGTGTGTATGGGGCTTTAGATGTGATCAGTTATGAATTGTCTGAAGTTAAATAAATAAAACCTCCATGGGGTGTGATAACAATTCTTGTATTTCCCCTCCTTCCAATCACAGGGCATCACTGGGATATATTTTGCTGATCTCCAGAAATGCTTCATCAAGACGCAGAGCAAAGAAATCCCTGAATTTGCAGAGACTGAGTTGGTAGAACTTGAGGTAAGCGGAAATGTTTTTCTATATATAGCAGGACTGACTGTATGTAATGTCAGGGAGTGCCGGGGGTGTGCTGCAGGGTCTATTGATGCCCGCTGGGTCCATAAAGACATGGATGAGCGGGTTTGGGGTGGAGGAACTTGACTGGCCTGCACAGAGTCCTGACCTCAACCCGATAGAACACCTTTGGGGTGAATTAGAGTGGAGACTGTGAGCCAGGCCTTCTACTCCGATATCAGCGCCTGACCTCACAAAGGCTCTTCTAGAAGAATGGTCAAAACATTCCCATAGACGCACTCCTAAACCTTGTGGACGGCCTTCCCAGAAGAGTTGAAGCTGTTAAAGACGAGAAGGGTGGGCCAACTCAATATTGAACCCTACGGACTAAGACTGGGAGGCCATTAAAGTTCAATACTTTTGGTAATATAATCTATATATGACTATCGTCTCGAACCGTTGTCTCATCCTTACTGATCACTGCCGGGGGGGGGGGACTGAGGAAACGACTGAGGAAATGTTCCCAGCAGCAGCAAACTGATATCATCATCCCAGATGCACCACAACTCCCTCAGCTCACCTCTCTCCCTGCATGTCCTGTGAGCAGAATAGCTGTGCTCCTCCTCTGGGTTCTCTCATCATATGGCACTGAAGATAGAGGAGGGGGGATTCAGCGGGACACACAGAGCAAGTATGCAGGAGACTGGGGGGGGGGGGAGATGAGGAGACAGAAAATCAGGAGGGGCCGGCGGGGAGGAGCGCATCACAAGAGGTCTGACTAAATACAATCTCTTAGCAGCAGGGACCTGATCTACCTGTCAGCTAGCTGTAATTGACAGGTAGATCAAAGCGGAAGCTGTCATGGGGCCCCCTACTGGCAATGCCTGAATGGTCAGGTGTGCGGCACTTACTATTGTGAGCTGTGTCGGTGGCTGCTGGTGTAGCACCTGCCACACAGCTCCCATACATCAAAGTCTTGCAGGACACGGCTGCTAACGGGAACTGAGTGGAAAAAGTACAGGAACTCCGTTCCCATGCGTTCCCGCAGGACTTGAGCCCTGCAGAAGACTCATGTAGCATTTACTTCCTTTAATCCATCTGCCCTGCAGGTACTCCCCCCCCCCCATTTCAAGTCACCCCTTGTGTCAACCTCCAAGCATTGTCCCTTGGTGTGACCCCCTACCCACCTCATAGTACCGCCCCTTTTAGAGGAGACAGAACCACGTATTATTTTGTTGTGCTAATTAACTTGTATCTAATTTGATAATGATAACAAGAAAAGCAGCAACAATAGATCCCCCCAGAAACAAACCACTTCGGGAAACAACAGATCTCCCAGCAGACAACATCAGTAAACCTCTCCCTCAACAGTAGATCCCTCCCTGCAACAATTGACTTCCCAGCAATATAAGACCCCCCAGCAACAATAGATCCCCCACATGCAACAATAGACCCCCCACACGCAACAAGAGATCACTTCGATAATCAACAGATCTCCCAGCAGACAGCGTCAGTAGACCTCTCCCTCAACAGTAGATCCCTCCCTGCAACATCTGACTCCCCAGCAAAACAATATATCCCCCACAAGCAACAATAGACCCCCCCCCCCCCCCCCCCCAAAAAAAAAAACACTTTGAGAAACAACAGATCCCTCCCTGCAAAAATTGTCTCCCCACCAATGGCGGCCCATTCTCAGGAGGTGCACCACCCCCCCTCCCCTCCTATCCATGCGTCCAGCCCCCTAATCTACATGCAGGGCGCCGGATGCATGGATTCCAATGAGGGTTTTTTTTTTTTTTTTTTTTTTTAGCACACGATTAGAGCCTGAGGCTCTAATTGGCTTAAAAAAAGGGTGGGCTCAGGGCGCAGAGCACTGCATCCTAAGCCTTCCCAGTTGTGTGACATTAGCAAATTATTATTCGCTATTGTCTTCCTGATTCTCCTCGCAGCCAATCAGGAAGCAGTTCCCGAGACCCGATTAGCCAGGGAGTCTTAGGACACCCGTCCAATTGGGTCTCAGTCAGGATCCACTTCCTGTTCGGCCTGGAGGAGAAGCAATGGCCCCGGAGCGAGGAGCTGCAACCCGGAACAATGTAATGGATCATGCAACAATACATCCACCCCAGAACCAAGAGACCACTTTGAGAAACAACAGATCTATATAAGACCCCCCCAGCAAGAATATATCCCCCACAAGCAACAATAGACCCACCCCGGAAACAAGAGACAAGCTCGAAAAAACAGCAGCCAGTATCAGTAGACCCCTACTCTAACAATAGATTCATGCAACAACTGACCCCCAGCAATATAAGACCCTCCCCCAGCAACAATAGATCTCCCAGGAAAAATCAATAGATCTTCCAACACAAATCAGCACCCCTTGCCATTACATGCATTCAGTGCTGGAGGTGCCGGAACTGCGTTCCCCAGCATTCCCGCTGAAATAAAGTCCTAAATAAGACCCAATGAATGAAGGGGGCAGATGATGCGGGTCTCTATCTGACTTGCTGCAGCTTCTAATGCACATTGTGAGAAGCTCACAGTGTGCGGTGAAATCAGAGTAAGCCATTTCAATCCAGCAGAGGATTCGGTACAACTGTACAAGCAGGGCTGGTACAAGGATTTTTGACACCCTAGGCAAAACCTAATTTTACCGCCATCTTGGCTCCACCCCTGACTCCACCCCCTTTGCCCTGCCCATGTATACCCCGCCTTTTTAATGAAGCACCCATGAACTGCAGTCCACCAGCGCCCATCAATGCAGCCCACCAACGCCCATCAAATGCAGCCTCACCAGCGCCCCATCAATTGCAGCCTCACCAGCGCCCATCAAGTGCAGCCTCACCAGCGTCCATCAAGTGCAGCCTCACCAGCGCCCATAAAATGCAGCCTCACCAGCACCCATCAAATGCAGCCTGCCAGCACCCATCAAATGCAGCCTCACCAGTGCCTATCAAAGCAGCCTACCAGCGCCCATCAATGGAGCCTACCAGCGCCCATCAAATGGAGCCTACCAGCGCCCATCAAATGCAGCCTCACCAGCGCCCATCAAATGCAGCCTCACCAGCGCCCATCAAATGCAGCCTCACCAGCGCCCATCAAATGCAGCCTCACCAGCGCCCATCAAATGCAGCCTCACCAGCGCCCATCAAATGCAGCCTGCCAGCGCCCATCAAATGCAGCCTCACCAGTGCCTATCAAAGCAGCCTACCAGCGCCATTCAAATGGAGCCTACCAGCGCCCATCAAATGCACCCTCACAAGCACCCATCAATGCAGCCTCACCAGCGCCCATCAAATGCAGCCTCACCAGCACCCATCAATTGCAGCCTCACCAGCGCCCATCAAATGCAGCCTGCCAGCGCCCATCAAATGCAGCCTCACCAGTGCCTATCAAAGCAGCCTACCAGCGCCATTCAAATGGAGCCTACCAGCACCCATCAAATGCACCCTCACAAGCACCCATCAATGCAGCCTCACCAGCGCCCATCAAATGCAGCCTCACCAGCACCCATCAATTGCAGCCTCACCAGCGTCCATCAAATGCAGCCTCACCAGCGTCCATCAAATGCAGCCTCACCAGCGCCCATAAAAATGCAGCCTCACCAGCACCCATCAAATGCAGCCTGCCAGCGCCCATCAAATGCAGCCTCACCAGTGCCTATCAAAGCAGCCTACCAGCGCCCATCAAATGGAGCCTACCAGCGCCCATCAAATGCAGCCTCACCAGCGCCCATCAAATGCAGCCTCACCAGCGCCCATCAAATGCAGCCTGCCAGCGCCCATCAAATGCAGCCTCACCAGTGCCTATCAAAGCAGCCTACCAGCGCCATTCAAATGGAGCCTACCAGCGCCCATCAAATGCACCCTCACAAGCACCCATCAATGCAGCCTCACCAGCGCCCATCAAATGCAGCCTCACCAGCACCCATCAATTGCAGCCTCACCAGCGCCCATCAAATGCAGCCTGCCAGCGCCCATCAAATGCAGCCTCACCAGTGCCTATCAAAGCAGCCTACCAGCGCCATTCAAATGGAGCCTACCAGCGCCCATCAAATGCACCCTCACAAGCACCCATCAATGCAGCCTCACCAGCGCCCATCAAATGCAGCCTCACCAGCACCCATAAATTGCAGCCTCACCAGCGCCCATCAAGTGCAGCCTCACCAGCGTCCATCAAATGCAGCCTCACCAGCGCCCATAAAATGCAGCCTCACCAGCACCCATCAAATGCAGCCTGCCAGCGCCCATCAAATGCAGCCTCACCAGTGCCTATCAAAGCAGCCTACCAGCGCCCATCAAATGGAGCCTACCAGCGCCCATCAAATGCAGCCTCACCAGCGCCCATCAAATGCAGCCTCACCAGCGCCCATCAAATGCAGCCTCACCAGCGCCCATCAAATGCAGCCTGCCAGCGCCCATCAAATGCAGCCTCACCAGTGCCTATCAAAGCAGCCTACCAGCGCCATTCAAATGGAGCCTACCAGCGCCCATCAAATGCACCCTCACAAGCGCCCATCAATGCAGCCTCACCAGCGCCCATCAAATGCAGCCTACCAGCGCCCATCAAATTCAGCCTCACCAGCGCCCATCAAATGCAGCCTCACCAGCGCCCATCAATGCAGCCTCACCAGCGCCCATCAAATGCAGCCTACCAGCGCCCATCAAATGCAGCCTCACCAATGCCCATCAAATTCAGCCTCACCAGCGCCCATCAAATGCAGCCTCACCAATGCCCATCAAATTCAGCCTCACCAGCGCCCATCAAATGCAGCCTCACCAGCGCCCATCAATGCAGCCTCACCAGCGCCCATCAATGCAGCCTCACCAGCGCCCATCAAATGCAGCCTCACCAATGCCCATCAAATTCAGCCTCACCAGCGCCCATCAAATTCAGCCTCACCACTTAGTTACTTGCTGCAGAGAGAAAAGAGTAGGAACACCAGTGGCCGGGCACCCAAGGCAGCAGTGCGCTCTAGGCGGCTGCCTAGTTTGCCTAGTGGTAGCACCGGCCCTTTGTGCAAAGACTATTCACCTTTAAGTATAACACGGCTTTGTTGCCTAAGGCTGGGTTTTTTTTTTTTTTTCCCTGTGACCTCGAACATTTCGATAAATACAATCATTTGTTTGTATATGAGTTTATTTTCTGTGAAAGGACCGTTTTCCGCTGTCAGATTGTTATGCTTTAAATAATAACGATTTTCAGCGTGACAATGAAATCCGGGAACATTGTGTGGTCCTGGAAAATACGTTGTGAGACGGGTAATTGCCCTCAGATGTCACACACACGGAATACAATGCGCTTTTTGTGCTCCGCGTCTGAGAACCGCGGGAGTCCATCGCTCTGTTTCTTGTTTGCTACAATTGTACTTTTCAGGAGATCTCGGGTCCGGGCCGGTCCGCTGAATGGCGCGATATTTATCCCCGCAGAACCTATTTAGTATTTACCGACATTTCACAGCCAGAGCCGGAGGAGCCGAGAACCCAACGCAACGTTTATATTGCTAAAATATATATATTATCGTCCGATAATTACTGCGACTGCAAATATACTCCTCGGCTGCGATTATTTGTACTCATAACTGACTATTCGCAATTATCAGACCAACTGCAGCATTGAGACAACCTTCTGCGATTAAAAGGGGCTTATTAAAGTGAACCTGTCATAGATATTGCCCCCCTAGACTGGCACTTAAATCTAAAGACGTTTACAGATAGCGGCCATTAGCGCAAAACGGGGCTTTTGACACGCGGGTTTAACTGACACCCGAACGCTTCATAAAGTTTTATTACAAAGGCTCAGTTCTTAACCCTTTCACTGCTGGAGCCTTCTTTTTTTTTGCAAACATTTTAACTACTTGCTGTCCGGGCATTTTTTTATTTTTCACACACACATGTTAAAATCACAATTTTTTCCTAGAATATTACTTAGAACCCCCATTATATATATAATTGTGGATACAGCGCGGACCTACTTTGCCAGGAGGCCGTCAATAGATGCCCTCCCCTTTGCATGCAGCACGCGCTGTGATCACCGAGTCAATGAGACCGGCCCCTTACCACGTGATCAGCTGTCAGCCAATGACAGCTGATCACGTGATGTAAACAGAAGATCGGTGGGGGGCGTGTCCAAGATGGCGACGTGAGCGGTCGCATCTCCCACGAGCTCCGCTGACTCCGTGTCTTCCACCCTGATCCCTCAACGCACACCCGCACTACCTTCGACCAGTGGCAGCTGGATGAGGCGGAACACCCCTCGAGCACAGTCCGGCAAGGGTAAGAGGCTGAAATTCCCTCCGGGACCGGAGGGATCCCCGCCGGGCCTAACACCGGCCTCCCACGTGGAGACGCGCGCCCAGCGGTACTCACACATGGCGTCCCAGACTCCCCCCGCAGACCCACCGGACACCAGACCACCCTGGCTGGCGGAGGTGATGACTGCCATAGCCACATGCCAGGCGACCCTTACGGCCAAAATTGAGGAGGTGCAGTTGGACGTGGGCCTCATGAGACAGGACATAGACAAGGTCCGCTCCAGGGTCACAGAGGCGGAGCAGCGCATAGGCCTCATAGAGGATGACACCATGGAACACGCGGCCTCCCTACGCACCCTCCACACCAAGGTGAAGGCGCTGGAATTCAGAGCAGAAGACGCCGAGAATAGGAACAGGAGGAACAACCTCCGGATCATAGGCCTGCCGGAGGGGGTGGAGGGCAAGGACCCAACGGCGTTTGTGGAAGATATGCTGAAATCCCTTCTCCCAAATGCTGCCTTCTCCCCTTACTACACAGCAGAAAGGGCACACAGGGTTCCCCCGAAGCCGGGTCCTCCTGGAGCCCCCCCCAAGGACTTTTATCCTGAGGATGCTCAACTTCCGCGACAGGGATGAGGTTCTGAAAGCTTCCAGACTACAGGGTGAGCTACGATTTCAAAACACAAAGCTTATGATTTTCCCTGATTATTCCATTGAGACCCAGAGACTACGCAAATCGTTCGACCAAGTGAAGGGGGCACTCAGAGCCCACAACATTAAATACAGTGTGATGTTCCCGGCGAGACTCAGGGTTCAAGACGGGGAGACCTTTAGATTCTTCAACACACCCCGTGAAGCCTCGGCGTGGATGGACACCCTGCCACCGCATCGCTAGTCACCGGACCGTGAGTACCTCTATACTTTGTATTGCTGATACCTGGCAGGAGGAGACATGTCTTCCCAACTTCCTTGCACCTGCTCCTATTGACTACCCCCACACCTCAAGAGACCCGCTGCACTCAAGGATGGACTCCCCCTCTTTTTGGTTAACGTGGACGGGACTCGCCCCCCCCCCTTGTTTTCCGCAAGGGCCCTGACCCCCCTAAGCACCCCCTGCTCTTGAGTTTGGCCCTGAAAAGACCCCCCCCTGCCAGGGACCTACCAGAATCCCAGGGAAACTGGGTGCTAGAACCCGGCAGTCTGGGAACCTATATTTTGCTCTGGTGCTCCAATAATGTTATTTTTTTGACAAGTTTTTGGTTTTATTGCTTTTTCTTTTCTTTTGATGTTGCAACATAAGAGTTCGGCCCCTGACCAAGGTCAGGAGACTACCGCCTTGACTACTAGGGTGTACTACATCCTGAATAGACCTTCTCACATTTTAATTCCCACCACTGAATGTAACAAACGCCAGGAGGAGACTGTGCTGGCACGTGAGGCGAGGTGACTTTTAACTGGTGGATATGCTTACTACCCGCACCCACGTGCTCTCCTGCTAAACCCAGGAGTCGGCGGGGCTCATTTTAGTGGGACGTTGACGAGCTCACATGGACTCTGCCGGACACCCGGCGGAACCCGGTCAGCCTCTTGCACAGGTGACCCCCATTTTGCAGCAGATATGCTGAGTTGGGACTGGGGAATCGAAGCCTACCTCAGTTTTGGGGGGTTGGGCGGGGAGGGGGGGGGGAAGGTTGCCCTTTCAGGGCGGAAGTTATGGTTTTAAGTTTTTATTTCTTTTTCGTTTCTAGATGTTTTATTGCTTACTTGATATTTGTATTCACATCAGATAAAAATGCTGAGGTTGTCACAGGTGACCTGCTTGCTATGTACGGAGATCCAGCGTCCAGTCTAACGCCCACACACCCGATACACCCCTTGAAAATTGAAACGTGCGACTACCATGTCTGCTCTTAATATTATGTCATGGAACACCAGGGGCCTCAACTCTTCGGTAAAGAGGTCACTGGTCTTCCAGTTTATAAAAACATACAACCCCCATGTGTGCATCCTTCAGGAAACCCACTTGGTGGGCAGCAGAACCCTAGCCCTGAAAAAACCATGGGTTGGCAGCCATTACCACTCCACGTATTCCACCTTTGCAAGAGGGGTGAGCATACTTGTCAGCAAGACACTACCCTTTGGGCTGTTGGACCTGGCGCTGGACCCGGACGGGAGATATGTTGTTATACATGCTAGAATTCTCTCTCAGACCTGGTCCATAGTGGGACTATACCTCCCCCCCCCCAGCCTCCCTGACACTTCTTAACAAGATCACAGCCATACTGGCCGATTATGCCTCTAATCATGTGATAATCCTTGGGGACTTTAACGTGGCTCCTGAGCCGTGTGTTGACAGACTGGCGGGTGTAGGCCCGGCCTCCTCCGGCCTGAAGGAGTGGGCTGATACCTACGGTCTTGTGGATGTCTGGAGATGGAGACACCCTGACACCAGGGAGTACACCTGTCACTCTGCAACGCACCGCTCATTCTCCAGGATCGACCTCGTATACACAAGTCAGTCAGTGCTGCCCAGGATCAGAGACGTTCGGATACTGCCTAGGGGGATATCTGATCACGCCCCCCTTCTGGTGCATATAGGAGACTCGGGTTCCCCTGCTGGGCTGTGGAGACTCTCCAGGTTCTGGATTTCAGACCAGGAGGTGGAGCCCCAATACAGCAGAGAGCTGGATGGATACTGGGTTACTAACCCGGGCACATCCTCCCCCACTGAGGTCTGGGATGCATTTAAAGCTTTTACAAGAGGCCAGTTTCAGAAAATTATATCTAGCACCAGAAGGAGCAGACGCGCTAATTTAACTAAGGCGGAGGCTGAGGCCACAGCGCAGGAGACACTGTACTTAACCACGCGCGACCCCCAACACTATGCTAGACTACAGTCCCTGACACAGGAGGTGATGTCCCTTCGCACCGCCCTGACCCAAAAGAAACTACTTGCTCAGTCACAAAGAATTTTTGAACAGGGGGAAAGATCCGGCAAACTTCTTGCCTGGCTCTCCAGGGAGCAGTCAGGAGGCCTCACCATCCCTCACATACAAGACTCTACCGGAGTGCTCCTCTGCTCCCCAGAGGAGATTAACCGCTCCTTTGTTACCTACTACCAGACACTCTACTCTTCCAAAGCAACCTTCACCGATAGTGAACTCACCACATATCTAGGCTCAGTGGACATACCGGTCCTCACTGACAAAGCTAGGGACATTTTGGACAGACCTCTTACTCTCGACGAAACACTTGCGGCCCTCAAGTCCATGCAACCCGGCAAAACCCATGGCCCTGACGGGATACCAATAGAATTGTACAAACAATACCCTGAAACGCTAGCGACAAGACTCCAAGAGGTATTTACAGCCGCTGGAGTGTTGGGCACCCTCCCACAATCCATGAGGGATGCAGTGATTGTAGTCATTCCTAAGCCGGGGGAAGGACCCATCTCAATGTACCTCATATAGACCGATTTCACTGCTCAATGTGGATGCCAAGATTCTAGCCAAAATCTTGGCGAACAGATTGAACACTGTCATCACGGCCCTGGTCCATCCGGACCAAACGGGCTTCATGCCAGGAAGGGGCACTGATATTAACCTTAGAAGACTTTTTACACATATAGATAGGGCGGGCACGGGGGACGCGGGCGTAGTAGCCTCACTGGATGCCGAGAAGGCTTTCGACTCAGTGGAATGGAGATACCTGTGGGCGGTCCTGTCTAGGTTTGGGTTTGGTGAGAAATTCATCTCCTGGATCCGGATGCTGTACAGAGACCCCCAAGCAAGGGTCTACACTAACACCTGCCTGTCAGAGTCGTTTCCGCTGGGTCGGGGCACGAGGCAGGGCTGCCCCCTGTCTCCCACCCTGTTCGCCCTGGCTATAGAGCCCCTGGCTGCGCTGATTAGGGCAGATGAGGAAGTCAAAGGCATACGAATAGGAGACATACACGAAAAAATTTCGCTGTATGCGGACGACGCTCTCCTATACCTCGCCGATTCCTCCACCTCCCTCAGAAGAGTATTGGACATTTTCAACCACTTTAGCAACTTCTCGGGTATAAGAATAAACTGGGATAAGTCAGAGCTATTCTCTCTTTGTCCTCAGACCGCCCCCCCGGCTCCCCTGACCCAACTTAGATGGGTAGACGAAATTACATACCTGGGAATCAAAGTGACAGCGGACATGAGACAATACATGACCCGCAACCTCCAGCCCCTGATGCAACAAACCACGGCCAAATGTGCAGCCTGGCGCTCGCTCCCCCTATCTCCTGTAGGCAGGGTCAATCTCTTGAAGATGGTACTCTTACCAAAGTTCCTTTACTTTTTCAGGAATACCCCGTCCCACATCCCCAAGGCATTCATAGCAAAACTGGAGGCTCTGCTGGGAAATTTTGTTTGGGCTGGGAGACCCCCGAGGGTGGCGAAACAGCTACTCCACCTCCCCCTTTCGGGTGGTGGGCTGGCTCTTCCGAACTTTCAAATCTATTATTGGGCCGCTGTATTGGTAACGGTTAGGTGGTGGTTCTCCCAGCCCAGACAGAATCCGGCGATTAGATTGGAAGCTGCCATCTTGGGCTCCTACGCTGCACTCAGCAACCTACCGTTTAGAGGTAAACGAGCTGACCCTGCTGTCACCACCCCTATGAAGACCACCATACAAGCATGGCAGGATGCCAGGAGGGTGTACAACAGGCCTCATCACATTTCCCCTAACACACCCTTGTGGGGTAACCCCCTGCTGCCCCACTTTAACTCACTACCAAATCCCTCGGAATGGGCAGGGAAGGGAATACTTACTTTAAAACATATTACCAAGCGCGGCACAATAGCCTCCTTCCAGGAATTGAAGTCCTCGCACGCGCTTCCGCGGACCTGGTCCTTTAGATACTGGCAGCTTCGACACGCATATAAATCGCAGTTCCCCCAGCCTATAACACTAGAAATGGACTCGACCGAACGTCTCCTGACCTCTAACACCATGGGCCGACCCCTGTCCTCCCTTTATTTATACCTGACAGTGGCACACGATGCCAAGCTGACCAAATCATTTGCCAAATGGAAGGATGACTTACCTACCCTGGACGATGAAATATGGGAAGAATGCGTTCCCACTTACATCCCGACAATGATAGCCTCACGCGATAGGTTCATACAATTAAAGTTCCTACATAGAGCATACTACACTCCGCAAAGGCTGGCCAGGATATTCCCACAGCGTGATCCGCTCTGTCCCAGGTGCGGGCAGGAGACGGGCTCATTTCTACACATGGTCTGGTCTTGCCCCAGACTCCTTCCCTTCTGGACCCAGGTGGCTGATGAACTTACGGGAGTGTCGGGCATCGCGATACCCAGAGATCCCCTGATCTTTCTCCTTAGCTATCTGGAAGAGGTCCAGGGAGACAGATACACTAAACTGTTCCTTACGTTCTCTATTTTCTACGCTAGACGGGAGATCCTCCTGAAATGGAAACTGACTGACCCCCCAACGCATGACTCCTGGTGCCGCTCCATAAACGCTGTCCTCCCCCTGTATAGGCTCACCTACGAAAGTAGACAGTGTCCGGTGAAGTTTGACAAAATATGGGCCAGGTGGATCGATGCTCATGGTTGAGCAAAATGTACAACCGTCCTAAAATCCCCTCGACAGAAGTGGTCAGACACCCCCCCTACCTGAACAACCGGATCCTGATCCAAGCCCCCCCCCCCCCCCCCCCGGGACCAACGTCTTAATGAAACACTCGGATACCGATCCAACGGAGTCTTAGCTTGTAACAAATACTGAAGGAAAAGGACTAGATATGGTTAGGGTGAATTATAAGTGAATGAATGAATGAATGAATGAATGAATGAATGATTTGTATAGCGCTGCAACTGCGAACTGAATCGCCTCGAGGCGCTTGACTGCTCATGTTGGGATGCCATGTATTAGAAGAGGTGGGTCTTGAGTTTTTTCCTGAAGGCCTGATGGTTTTCTTCCATGCGGATGTTGTTTGGTAGAGCATTCCATAGCCGGGGTCCCTGTACTGCGAATCTTCGTTCTCCCTTCGATTTGTAGCGGGCTTTGGGGATGAGAAGGCGATTTTGGTTTGTTGATCGAAGTCTGCGATTCGGTATGTATTTTTCTATTTTCTCACAAAGGTATTGAGGCGCATTTCCTTGTGTACATTTGTGGGTGAGGCAGAGGGTCTTGAATGTGATCCTGTCTTTTACCTTGAGCCAATGGAGCATCCTTAGGGATGGGGAGATGGATTCCCAGGGTTTCTTTCCGGTGACTATTCTTGCTGCTGTGTTTTGGACAATTTGAAGGCGCGCAATCTGGTAATCCGGTAATCCTATGTAGAGTGAGTTTGCGTAGTCGAGCCGTGAATTGATGATCGTTCCTACTACTACCGCTTTTTCCTTTTCCGGGATGAAGGGGATGAGTCTGCGTAGCATGCGAAGGAGATGGTGGGATCCGCTGATTACGGATCCTATTTGTGCCTCCATGGTCATCTCTGAATCAAAGATTACTCCGAGGCTTTTGGCTTTGTTGCTTGGAAGGATGGTCTGTCCCAAGATGGTTGGTGGTGTCCAAGGGGTCTTCGTCTTTTTCCTTGAGTTTGCGTCGAGGAGCAGTAATTCTGTTTTTGATCCATTTAGTTTGAGGGAGCTAGTGGTCATCCAGTCATCTATCAATGTGAGACATTTTCCTAGTTCCTGGTATTGGTCTTTTTGTCCGGTGATCCGGAAGTACAGTTGAGTGTCGTCGGCGTATGAGTGGAAGCACAGATCCAATTTGCTAATAATTTTGAAGAGTGGTCGGATGTAAATGTTGAACAGTACTGGTGACAATGGTGATCCTTGAGGGACTCCATAAGTGATTGCCCGAGTTTCCGAAGTGAAGGCTCCTAGTGAGTTGGGAACCTGTTTTGTCATGCTGTAATGTATACAATCCTCAAGCTCTCAGTGCCTGTCATTGTAAGATACCGAATCTCTTTTTTCTGACGTGATATATCTGTAAACCTGTTTTGATTTCAATAAAACAATAAAACATCTCTGTTAAAAAAAAAAAAAAAAACAGAAGATCGGTAATTTTTTTTTTTTCATTTTTTCTGAAAAAAAGCTGATCGCCGGCTTCTGTGTAAGGGACATCGGCCCCTAAGAGGGAGATGCCCACTAGTGCTGCCTGCCAGTGCCACCTGCCAGTGGGCACTGATTCGTGGCACCTACACGGTTAAGGAGATATTTTACAACTAAAGGGCATCGCTGTCTTATACAACGGCGCAGGCACACTGGGCGCGCTGCAAGTGAAGGCAAACATGCCGTCACTTAGGGCTCCCGCGTGCAATGCGCCGGAGTGACGTCATCGCTGCTCCGGCCACTCACAGCGCTGGAGCAGCGATACCCGGAATAAAGATGGAAGCTCCGTGGAAGAGGGGACAGCGGTGACATCGCTGGCTCCTGTGTCAGGTAAGTGACACATAACAGGCTACTATGTGATGCATAGTAGTCCATTATGCTTTACCTTTGCCGGGAAACAAAGAGGAAGTAAACCCATCATTCTATGCATCCAAAAATATAGAAAATATAACAAATCAAATCATTATTCAACCTAAAATTAATGTCAAAGCAATAACTCCAAGACCAATAATAAATAGCACGTTATCTCCTCCGATTCCGCAACATGTCTGGTTGAAGAACAGCCATTCAGTAACAAACTGAAAAGTGTGAAATGAAAAGTGCGAATCAACACTCACCAAACTTCTACTAACACGAAATTAGCAGAAGGAGCCCAAAGGGTGGCGCTAAAGAGCTGAAAAACCACGGAGTACGTCTAGTACGTCACACCCAGGGCTCAAGTCCTGCGGGAACGCATGGGAACGGAGTTCCTGTACTTTTTCCACAACAGGAACTCAGTTCCCGTTAGCAGCCGTATCCTGCAAGACTTTGAAGTATGTGAGCTGTGTGGCAGGTGCTACACCAGCAGCCACCGACACAGCTCGCAATAGTAAGTGACGCACACCAGGGGTGGACTGACCATTCAGGCATTGCCAGTAGGGGGCCCCATGACAGCTTCCTCTTCGATCTACTTGTCAATCACAGCTAGCTGATGGGTAGATCAGGTCCCTGCTGCTAAGAGATTGTGTTTAATCAGACCTCTCGTGATGCGCTCCTCTCCGCCGGCCCCTCCTGATTTTCTGTCTCCTCATCCTCCCCCCCCCCCCCAGTCTCCTGCATACTTGCTCTGCGTGTCCCATTGAATCCCCCCCCCCCTTCTCTATCTTCAGTGCCATATGATGAGAGAACCCAGAGGAGGAGCACAGCTATTCTGCTCACAGGACATGCAGGGAGAGAGGTGAGCTGAGGGAGGAACATCAGTTTGGGGTGGTAAGCTGAGCACAATACCTGGCAAAGTTTAATGCCAGGAGGGAAGTTTATGTTGAAATATGTGAAGGGTTGGAATAGCAGCGAGTGTGTGTTAGAGCCCTGCAGAGTTTGCAGTCCCCCCAAGCTAACATACATCTCCTAAGCAGGAACATCACTATCTCCCCAAACATTCTGTCCAGATAATGTGCAGTTCATTTATGACCTTTCCGTTTAACCCTGTGTTATCCAAACTCTGTTCAATGAAAAGTGTAAACTCACCACATAAACACTCTATATACAAAATAAAATTCCCCAATAAAGATCAGAACATGAATGAATGCTGATTATTCAGAGAAATACCGTATTTATGTTTATTGAGGATTGTTTTTTTATGTACTAACATTTAAGCTTCATACACACATTACGAAAATTGGATGAAAAATACCACTTTTGAAGCGTTCGTGCATATGAGCGTATCATTTTTCTTTTTTTTTGGTGGGGGAGTGGATCTTGGGTGGGAGTTCCCACACTTTTTTCCCCAGGACTTAATCCCTGGTCACACCATTGTAATTGTTGGCCAACATTTGTGTGGCCGTGTGTATGCAAGACAAGTTTGAGCCAACGCCCTTTGGACAAAATTCCACGGTTTTGTTGGCCAACAATCCGATCGTGTGTACGAGGCTTTAGACTTTGGGAGCTGCTGTGTGCCGGGCTCCCATGCACCCACGTGGGAATAGAACCTGGGACAAACCTGCAAGGCCTGTTTGGGTGGTCTGTGCTACACACTATTTTGCCCACTAATGCCCCGTACACACGGTCGGACATTCCGACCACAAAATCCGTCGGATATTTTCCGACTGATTTTGTCCGAAACTGGTGTTCCCAACACACGGTCGGACAAAGTTGTCGGAAAATCCGATCATTCCGAACGAGGTGCCTTACAACACGTACGACGGGACTACGTAGAGGCCAGAAGCCAATAGCTTTTGTCTCCAAATTTCTTCTGAGCATGCGTGCCACTTTGTCCGTCGGACCAGGCCACACACGATCGGAATTGACGCGATCGGACCATTTTGTCGGAAAATTTGAGATCCAGCTCTCAAACTTTCTGTGTCGGAAATTCCGACGTAAAAAGTCCGATGGAGCCCACAAACGGTCGGATTTTCCAACAACATGATCCGATCGAACATTTTCCATCGGGAAAATCCGACCGTGTGTACGGGGCATAAGTCAGGAGGTGCTTTGCACCTCCCGAAAACACAAGCCAACCACTTGCTTTTACCTCCCTTGTAAAATGTTCTAGTTGTACTGCAAGTTCATAGGTCCATTAATGAGGGGAGAAAAATATCTAGAAGTAAACAACACCCACAAGTCAGCACTATGACATCTGGTCACATATCACAGCACATTTTGTATACTTCATTAGCAAATGTTTTGCAGGGCAGAACTATTAGAACTCATCAATTATAAAATGTTACGGGGCCCTTAAGCTTATGCTATAAAGTATATAAGTGAAGGCTCACATCGGAGAGAAAAACAGTTTCGCAGTTCGCTTGGCGTACGTATAGAAAATGACACCCTATGGCTTTATCTCGGAAGATTGTCATCCGTGTTAATTATTCGTAAGTTAGAAATTACATGCCAACTGGCACCAAGTCTAGGAACCCGTGCGTTCTCTGGAATGGTTCCATGTTCCTTGGCAGTGTTCAAGTGAGACTTTTGGAAACACATTGACAGTGAGTCTCTATACTGGACATATGGCTTGGGGAGGCGACTGTTTATTGATTGACAAGAACATTCCCAAGTGCCTGTCTGTCTAATAAAAATAATGCAACTTAAAAAAATTAAAAGTTGATGGCGCTTGACAGGAGACTGACAGCTGTACAGCATTGCCGCTGTTTACAGTGATTGTAAAAATATGTTTACACAGTTACATAGTCAACTAGGTTGAAAAAAATAAAAAAAAAACATGCGCCCATCAACTCCAGCATTGTGACCAAGGATGTCGTTCTGGTCCAGAACAGTGTTTGCCAACTTTTGAGCTAAAGGAGGCCTCTAATGCGGCCCCTGACATCCAAAAGTAGACATGTGCACAATAGAAAAATTTGTTTATTTTCATTTTGTTTCTTTCGTTTCCATTGATTCGTAATGATTCATAATTTCGTAAGTCGTCGGTGTTCGTATTCGTAACGATTCGTAAATTCGTAACGATTCGTATTTTCGTTGATTCGTTTTTCCGTTAGTTTAATTTTCGTTTATTCGAAATTCGGACGCATTCATATTTTCGTAGATTTACTTACATTCGTACTTTCGTTAGATTGATTTATTCGTACTTTCGTAACATTGTTTTCGTAGATTCGTAATCGGAGCATAAATTCATAATTTTATGTAATGTGTATGCTATTATTACATTTTAAGAGACACGGAAAATTCCGAATCGAAAAAAAAAAGTTACGAATGTACGAATTTTTTCGTTCAATCCATTCGGAGCACGTTAAGCAGCGCCATTGTAAGAGACACGGAAAATTACGAATCGCAAAAAAAAAAGTTACGAATGTACGAATTTTTCCGTTCAATCCATTCGGAGCACGTTAAGCAGCGCCATTGTAAGAGACACGGAAAATTACGAATCGCAAAAAAAAAAAAGTTACAAATCTACAAATTTTTTCGTTCAATCCATTCGAAGCACGTTAAGCAGCGCCATTGTAAGAGACACGGAAAATTACAAATTCAAAAAAAAAAAAGTTGCAAATGTTCGAATTTTTTCGTTCATTTTGATTTTCGTTGTTCCTGTTTTCGTTTTTCGGATTTTCTTCTTTCGTCGTTTCGTTGTTTCTAATTTGGTTATTTCGGATTTTCGTTGTTTTTCGTATTCGTTCGATTCGAACATTCGTTAAAATTTTTTGCGAATCGTTCGTTCATTCGTACGATAACGAATGAACGAATATAACGAATTTTAACGAAAAACGAAACAAATTGCACATGTCTATCCAAAGGGGGGACACCACTGGTCCTCTTGCACGGGGTCCAGGATCTATATGTTCATCGAGGGGCCCATACAGCTTTATGGTACCGGCAGGGTGAGGAGCAATTACTAGAACCAATCCCCTGTGACTCCTCCGGCATCGCAACCAGGGCTCAAGTCCTGCGGGAACGCATGGGAACGGAGTTCCTGTACTTTTTCCACAACAGGAACTCAATTCCCGTTAGCAGCCGTGTCCTGCATGACTTTGAAGTATGCAAGCTGTGTGGCAGGTGCTACACCAACAGCCACTGACACAGCTCGCAATAGTAAGTGACGCACACCAGGGGTGGACTGACCATTCATGCATTGCCAGTAGGGGGCCCCATGACAGTTTCCGCTTCGATCTAAATTTCAATTACAGTTAGCTGATGGGTAGATCAGGTCCCTGCTGCTAAGAGATTGCATTTAGTCAGACCTCTCGTGATGCGCTCCTCCCCGCTGGCCCCTCCTGATTTTCTGTCTCCTCAAACCCCCCCCCCCCCCCCCCCCCCCCCCCCCCCCCCCCCCCCCAGTCACCTGCATACTTGCTCTGTGTGTCCCGCTGAATCCCCCCCCTCCTCTATCTTCAGTGCCATATGATGAGAGAACCCAGAGGAGGAGCACAGCTATTCTGCTCACACTCCAAAGACATGCTGGTAGGTTAATTAGATCCTGTCGATAAAATTGGCCAAATATGTGTTTGTAAGCGTGTCAGGACCCCACAGGGCAAGGACCGCACTATACCACAGATGGACACCAGTGGCAAAAAGCGCCCTGAGGCGATTCAGTTCGCATAGGTTGCGCTATACAAGTCATTCATTCATTCATTCATTCAGGACATGCAGGGAGAGAGGTGAGCTGAGGGAGGAACATCAGTTTGGGGCGGTAAGCTGAGCACAATACCTGGCAAAGTTTAATGCCAGGAGGGAAGTTTATGTGGAAATATGTGAAGGGTTGGAATAGCAGCGAGTGTGTGTTGAAGCCCCTGCAGAGTTTGCAGCCCCCCCCCCCCCCAAGCTAACATACATCTCCTAAGCAGGAACATCACTATCTCCCCAAGCATTCTGTCCAGATAATGATTTATGACCTTTCCGTTTAACCCTGTGTTATCCAAACTCTGTTCAATGAAAATTGGATGAAAAATACCACTTTTGAAGCGTTCGTGCATATGAGCGTATCATTTTTTTTTTTTGGTGGGGAAGTGGATCTTGGGTGGGAGTTCCCACACTTTTTTCCCCAGGACTTGACCCCTGGGCGCAACCATCTTCTCCTCCTCTCCTTCCAGCTTGGCTTCAGTAATTGTGTGTCCCCCCCCCCCCCCGCTATTCTAATCACCCCTCTCCACAATCAGATCCTCCCTTCTTTAACCACTTCCATACCGGGCCTATTCTGGCACTCCTCTCCTACATGTAAAAATCATAATTTTTTTGCTAGAAAATTACTCAGAACCCCCCAAACATTATATATATATATATATATATATATATATATTTTTTTTTTTAGCAGGCATCCTAGGGAATAAAATGGCGGTCATTGCAACTTTTTATCTCGCACGGTATTTGCGCAGCAATTTTTTTGGGTAAAAAAAAACTGTTGATGATTTAAAAAATAACAAAACAGTAAAGTTAGCCCAATTTTTTTGTATAATGTGAAAGATGATGTTACGCCGAGTAAATAGAGACCTAACATGTCAGGCTTTAAAATTGCGCACTCATGGAATGACACCAAACTTCAGTACTTAAAAATCTCCATAGGCAATTTTTTTTTACAGGTTACATATTTAGATTTACAAAGAAGGTCTAGGGCTAGAATTGTTGCTCACGCTCTAACGCATCCGGTGATACCTCACATGTGTAGTTTGAACAGCGTTTACATATGTGGGCGGGACTAACGCGTTCGTTCGCTTCTCAGCGCAAGCTACCTGGGACAGGCCCGTTTTAAATGATTTTTTTTTTTTTTTAGTTTACTTTATTTATTTTTTTACTTTCTTTTACAACATCTTTTTTTTTTTTATCACTTATATTCCTATTACAAGGAATGTAAACATCCCTTGTAATAGGAATCATTTGTGACAGGTCCTCTTTATGGAGAGATGACGGGGTCAATAAGACCCCACATCTCTCCTCTAGGCTGAAAAGCATGAGATCGGAGAAAAAAAATCCACGATCTCGTGCTTACCAGCCGTGATCGCGGCTTTGTTTACATCCGCAGCCCGGACGTGATGTCATAACATTGCGCCCGGCCCTCCGACGGTCCTAGAGATGACTGGTGACCATCTAATCAATGTTTATAAACATTGTTACTTTGTATCTCTCTATCTCCTCTCTGATTAATGTTTATAAACACTGTTACTTTGTATCTCTTTCTCTGTCTGATCAATGTTAATAAAAAGTGTTATTTTGTATCTCTCTATCTCCTCTCTGATCAATGTTTATAAACAATGTTACTTTGTATCTCTTTCTCTGTCTGATCAATGTTAATAAAAAGTGTTATTTTGTATCTCTCTATCTCCTCTCTGATCAATGTTTATAAACACTGTTACTTTGTATCTCTTTCTCTGTCTGATCAATGTTAATAAAAAGTGTTATTTTGTATCTCTCTATCTCCTCTCTGATCAATGTTTATAAACAATGTTACTTTGTATCTCTTTCTCTGTCTGATCAATGTTAATAAAAAGTGTTATTTTGTATCTCTCTATCTCCTCTCTGATCAATGTTTATAAACAATGTTACTTTGTATCTCTCTATCTCCTCTCTGATTAATGTTTATAAACACTGTTACTTTGTAACTCTTTCTCTGTCTGATCAATGTTAATAAAAAGTGTTACTTTGTATCTCTCTATCTCCTCTCTGATCAATGTTTATAAACAATGTTACTTTGTATCTCTCTATCTCCTCTCTGATTAATGTTTATAAACACTGTTACTTTGTAACTCTTTCTCTGTCTGATCAATGTTAATAAAAAGTGTTACTTTGTATCTCTCTATCTCCCATCTAATCAATGTTTATAAACAATGTTACTTTGTATCTCTCTATCTCCCATCTGAACATAGTTTATAAACAATGTTACTTTTTATCTTTGTCTCCCATCTAATCAATGTTTATAACCAATGTTACTTTGTATCTCTCTCTCTCTCTCTCTGTCTGATCAATGTTAATAAAAAGTGTTACTTTTTATCTCTCTATCTCCTATCTGATCAATGTTTATAAACAATGTCTAAAAATATGAATGCAATCTATACACTGGAGGGGGGGGAGAACTTCTGGGGGAATCTAGGATGGAAAATGACCCGGGGGTCCTAGTAGATGATAGGCTCAGTATGGCATGCAATGTCAAGCTTCTGCTAACAAAGCAAACAGAATATTGGCATTAAAATGGGCATCAACTCCAGAGATAAAACAATAATTCTCCAGCTCTACAAGACTCTGGTCTGGCCACACCTGGAGTATGCTGACCAGTTCTGGGCACCAGTCCTCAGGAAGGATGTACTGGAAATGGAGCGAGTACAAAGAAGGGCAACAAAGCTATAAAAGGGTCTGGAGGATATTAGTTATGAGGAAAGTTTGCGGGCACTGAACTTATTCTCTCTGGAGAAGAGATGCTTGAGAGGGGATATGATTTCAATATACAAATACCGTACTGGTGACCCCACAATAGGGAGAAAACTTTTTCGCAAAAGGGAGTTTAACAAAACTCGTGGCCACTCATTAAAATGAGAACAAAAGAGGTTTAACCTTAAACTATGTAGAGGGTTCTTTACTGTAAGAGCGGCAAGGATGTGGAATTCCCTTCCACAGGTGGTGGTCTCAGCGGGGAGCATCGATAGTTTCAAGAAACTATTAGATAATCACCTGAACGACCGCAACATACAGGGATATACAATGTAATACTGACATATAATCACACACATGGGTTGGACTTGATGGACTTGTGTCTTTTTTCAACCTCACCTACTATGTAACTATGTAATGCTACTTTGTATCTCTTTCTCTGTCTGATCAATATTAATAAAAAGTGTTACTTTGTATCTCTCTATCTCCTCTCTTATCAATGTTTATAAACAATGTTACTTTGTATCTCTCTCTCTCTCTCTCTCTCTGTCTGATCAATGTTTATAAACAATGTTACTTTGTATATCTCTATCTCCCATCTGAACATAGTTTATAAACAATGTTACTTTATCTCTCTCTCTCTCTCTGTCTGATCAATGTTAATAAAAAAGTGTTGCTTTAAATCTCTATATCTCCTCTCTGATCAATGTTTATAAACAATGTTACTTTGTATCTCTCTATCTCCTGTCTAATCAATGTTTATAAACAATGTTACTTTGTATCTCTCTCTCTCTCTCTTTTTCTCTCTCTCTCTGTCTGTCTAATCAATGTTAATAAAAAGCGTTACTTTGTATCTCTCTATCTCCTCTATGATCAATGTTTATAAACAATGTTACTTTTTATCTTTGTCTCCCATCTGAGCAATGTTTATTAACACTGTGCATTTTATTGCAGGAAGGTGAAATTACTACAACCATCTATGAACAGTCCGTATTCTGGGTTCCTGCCCAAGAGCCGATACAAGACCGGGAATTCATAAAGAATTCCAGAATCTCGGAAATATGTAACAACGCATTCGTGCACTGGATTTATCCTTCATCTGCAACAGGTATGACGGGTGGGGATGAGCAAAATTGAAAGATTTAATTTCTCCAAAATGTTGGTGAAAATCGGGAGATTTCTGCGAACGTGTAACCATTTTGGTAGTAGTAGAGTATCGTACAGTGTCAGCTTTTGTTTAATGCAGAAAGTTTGGAATTTAAGTTTCTTTATTGGCTAACCCAAGTTATTTAACCACTTTAATACCCGGCCATACGGTAGTAAAATGACGTCCTCTAGTTTGTGGGGGGATATCTGAATGATGCCTATAGCTACAGGCACCATTCAGATATCAATCTTTCCGGCCGGCGATTCTGTGCACGATAAGAACGATCATAGCGGCAGTTCCGCCGCTTGATCGTTCTTATAGGCAATGGGAGGGGACGTCCCCCCTCTCCCGCCGCCATCCAGTGCTTCTCTGGGCTCTCCTGTGCCATCGGGGGCCCGGAGAAAGAATCACCTGCCGCCGGATGACAAGCATAGAGATTTCCGGTGATCGCGGCTGTCAGCATGAGATCGGTGAATTTTTTTTTTTACCGATCTCATGCTTTCCAGCCTGGAGGAGAGATGTGGGGTCTTATTGACCCCACATCTCTCCATAAAGAGCAAAGATGGGAAAAAACTGATATACAATACGTGAAAGCAGCTAACATATAAAACAAACAAAGTTTAAGGAATATAAGTGAAAATAAGTCAAAAGTGCTACATTTTTTTTTCACTTATATTCCTACATTTTTTCTCCATAAAGAGGACCTGTCACATAGATTCCTATTACAAGGGATGTTTACATTCCTTGTAATAGGAATAAAAGTGATCAAAAAAAAAAAAAGTGTAAAAATAAAATAAAATAAATAAATAATAAAAAAAAAATTAAAACGCCCCTGTCCCCGGTAGCTCGCTCTCAGAAGCGAACGCACACGTGAGTCCCGCCCACATATGTAAACGCCTCTCAAACCACACATGTGAGGTATCGCCGCGTGCGTTAGATCGCGTGCAACAATTAAAGCACTAGACCTCCTCTGTAACTCTAAACTGGTAACCTGTAAAAAAAATTAAAGCGTCGCCTATGGAGATTTTTAAGTACCGAAGTTTGGCGCCATTCCGTGATTGTGCGCAATTTTAAAGCGTGACATGTTAGGTATCTATTTACTCGGTGTAACATCATCTTTCACATTATATAAAAAAAATTGGGCTAACTTTACTGTTTTGTTATTTTTTAATTCACAAAACCGTTTTTTTTTTCCAAAAAAAAGGCGTTTGAAAAATTATTGCGCAAATACCGTGTGAGATAAAAAGTTGCAATGACCGCCATTTTATTCCCTAGGGGTGTCTGCTAAAAAATATATATATAATGTTTTGGGGTTCTGAGTAATTTTATAGCAAAAAATTTATGATTTTTACTTGAAGGAGAGAAGTGCCAGAATAGGCCCGGTATTGAAGTGGTTAAGATGCAAATGTAGCACCCTCTGACCCCTGGAGGTAGGTGTAGTACCCCAGATACAGGAAGGGTTAGCATCAGGATATAGTCCTAGTGGAAAAGGTGTACAGATGGGCGCCGGTCACTTTTAGATGCAACACAAAAGGAGTTTATTGGCTCTCCAGGGTAAGAGCACAGGACACCCCTGGACTACCAGACTTCAGAAAAGGGTTAGGTACAAAAGAACTTAGGGTCTTCACATAAATAGAACCCCCTGAGTGTAAAGCACCTGTTAAATCAGCTGCCAGCATACTGGAGAAAAGACACCATACTCCAGTGAGATCCAGGCTTCACATCCAAGCTGCTGCAGCCCCTCAGCACATCTGGAGATCCTCAATGGCTCCTCAAGCTACACAGGCTTGGACTCAAAAGCAGGCTTTTGCCCAGCTTCATGGTCACCCTCTCAGGCTCTCAGGCAGCCAAGCACATTTCTAACCCTTGCAAGTGGCCCAAGGGAAAACTGACTTCCCAAGGTCATTTATACCCTCTCCCAGCATACAGTTGTGCTCATAAGTTTACATACCCTGGCAGAATTTATGATTTCTTGGCCATTTTTCAAGAGAATATGAATGATAACACAAAAACTTTTCTTTCACTCGTGATTAGTGTTTGGCTGAAGCTATTTATTATTAATCAACTGTGTTTACTCTTTTTAAATCATAATGACAACAAAAACTACCCAAATGACCCTGATCAAAAGTTTACATACCCCAGTTCATAATACCTTGTATTGCCCCCTTTAACATCAATGACGGCTTGAAGTCTTTTGTGGTATTTGTGGATGAGGCTCTTTATCTTCTCAGATGGTAAAGCTGCCCATTCCTCTTGGCACAAAGCCTCCAGTTCCTGTAAATTCTTGGCCTGTCTTGCATGAACGGCACGTTTGAGATCTCCCCAGAGGGGCTCAATGATATTGAGGTCAGGAGACTGAGGTGGCCACTCCAGAACCTTCACTTTATTCTGCTGTAGCCAATGACAGGTGGACTTGGCCTTGTGTTTTGGATCATTGTCATGTTGGAATGTCCAAGTACGTCCCATGCGCAGCTCCCTGGCTGATGAATGAAATGTTCCTCCAGTATTTTTTGATAACATACTGCATTCATCTTGCCAACAATTTCCTGTGCCTTTGTAGCTCACACATCCCCAAAACACCAGCGACCCACCTCTGTGTTTCACAGTAGGAATGGTGGACCTTTCATCATAGGCCTTGTTGACTCCTCTCCAAATGAACCATTTATGGTTGTGGCCAAAAAGCTCAACTTTGGTCTCATCTCTCCAAATGACTTTGTGCCAGAAGGTTTGAGGCTGGTCTCTGTGCTGTTTGGCGTATTGTAAGTGGGATACTTTGTGGCATTTGCAAAGTAATGGCTTTCTTCTGGCCACTCGACCATGCAGCCCATCTTTCTTCAAGTGCCTCCTTATTGTGCATCTTGAAACAGCCACACCAGATGTTTTCAGAGAGTCCTGTATTTCACCTGAAGTTCTTTGTGGGTTTGGCAGTTGTGGCTGAAATTTTAGTTGGTCTACCAGACCGTGGTTTGGTTTCAGCAGAACCCCTCATTTTCCACTTCTTGATTAGAGATTGAACACTGTTGATTGGCATTGTCAATTCCTTGGATATCTTTTTATATCCCTTTCCTGTTTTATACAGTTCAACTACCTTTTCCCGCAGATGCTTTGACAATTCTTTTGCTTTCCCCATGACTCAGAGTCCTGAAACATCAGTGCAGCACTGGATGAAAGATGCAAGGGTCTGCCAGGAGTCCAGAAACTCCAGAAACTCATTGACCTTTTATACACACAGACATGTGCACAACAGAGTTTCGTTTCGTTTCTGTTAGTTTCCGTTGATTCGTAACGTAGTAGTAATTTAGTAAGACGTGGGTTTTCGTATTCGGACTCGTTCGTATTTTCGTAAGAGTTATTTTTTCATTGATTCGCATTTCCGTTAATTCGAAATTCGTATTTTCGTTATATTTTATATTCGGACGCGTTTGTATTTTCGTAAGAGCTATATTTTCGTTGATTTGAAATGATTCGTATTTCCGTGGGTCTAATTTTCGTTGATTCTAAATTCGTATTTTCGTAGATTTAATTACATTCATACTTTCGTGAGATTGACTGCCTCATTTATTTGTACTTTCGTAACATTGTTTTCGTAGATTCGCAATCGGAGCATAATTCGTAATTTTCCATAATGTGTATGCTATTATATGTTTAAGAAACAAAGATTTTCTCTCTCAAGTCACAACTTAACTCCCAAATCCACCAAAACAGTGCCACCGACCCAACCACACCCTATCTGGACTTTGGAATGCACTGCAGTCTAACACAGAAAAACACAAGGGAATAAGACAAGCTTATTGGCCAACATCCAGAAATATTTCAGAATCAGAACTAACAAATTCGTTCTTTCGAATTCTCGATCAGCAGAATTTTTGTTACTTCGTATTTTCGTTGTTTTGATTTCCGTCTTCCGAATATTCGTAATTTCGATTTTTTTGTTCATTTTGAATCTTTGTTCGGTATTTTCGTTGTTTCTGTTTTCGTTTTTCGGATTTTCATTCTTTCGTATTTTCGCTGTTTCTAATTTAATTATTTTGTATTTTTGTTGTTTTCCATATTCGTTCTTTTCGATAATTAGTTTCTTGTTCGAATTTTAAGTAAAACGTTTGTTCATTCGTATGTTTACGAATTAACGAATATAACAAATTTTGACGAATAACGAATTAGTAACTAAACGAATTGCACATGTCTAAGCCCCCGTACACACGGTCGGACATTCTGACCACAAAAAAAAAAAAAAGGATTTTTTCTGACGGATTTTAGCTGAAACTTGTCTTGCATACACACGGTCGCACAAAGTTGTCAGAAAATCCGATCCTTCGGAATGAGGTGACGTCGATCACGTACGACGGGACTACGTAGAGGCCAGTAGCCAATAGCTTTCATCTCCAAATTTTTTCTGAGCATGCGTGGCACTTTGTGCGTCAAAATTCTCGACACACGATCGGAAAAAGTCCGATCGGATTTTGTTGTCGGAAACTTTGAGATCCAGCTCTCAAACTTTTTCCAATGGAAATTCCGACGGAAAAAGTCAGATGGAGCCCATACAGGGTCGGATTTTCCGACAACATGGTCCGATCGGACATTTTCCGTCGGAATTTTCGACCGTGTGTATGGGGCATACCCTGTTTCCCCGAAAATAAGACCTAGCGTGATTGTCGGTGATGGCTGCAATATAAGCCCTGCCCCCCAAATAAGCCCTAGTTAAAGTCCTTGTAGGTCTTATTTTCAGGGTAGGGCTTATTTTTGGGGAAACAGGGTAGGGCTTATTTGGGGGGTAGGGCCTATATTGCAGCCATCACCGACAATCACGCTAGGTCTTATTTTCGGGGGAAACAGGGTAATACACACACACACTAATTACAAGCAAACAGATCACAGGTGAGGATGGTGACCTTTAATAGCCATTCAAGCGCCTTTGTGTCAACTTGTGTGCATGTTATCAGGCCAAAATCACCAGGGTATGTCATTTAGTGCTAGTGTCCATTTATTTTAATTGGGGGGCACAGTATAATGTTGGGGGGGCCATGACCCCCTCTGCCCCCTCCCCTAGTGACGCCACTGATCTGGAGTCATGCAATGCGGACTTGCTGCAATTGTGCAACAAACGTGTGAAGCCGGGCAAGTCTAGCAATAGCTTTGCAAGTCATTTTCAAACTTGCAGCTCAATTGCTTGCTATCTGGGTTGTTCCGTCTGCCGGATCACCTGACCATTTTGCTGGCTGTAGCTTCAAGTAAATTAATCATTTTTTAGACTAATTTCCACACTTTTAAGTTTGAGAAGTCCCATTCCCGAGTCTTTCAGTTGTTTTATTAAAAAGATCTTGCTTGCTAAATTGAAATTAATAATCAAAGAGGAGAAACCAATAAAAGATTAAAAATATTTCTCTTTTTTTTTTTTTAGCTCCCGAGTTTAAAGACTTTGAAGATGAAGAGGATGGCGGATCTCTCTTACATCCAAACAGACCAGAACAGAGAGAAGATAAACAGAACAATAAGCGTCAAGGCAGATCACTGACCGAGGAAGACCAGCCTGTTAATGATTATGTAAGTCTTACTTCCATCCATTCTCTATGTAGAAGGATGGTGCCGCTATAGCAAGAGGACTCGGCATGTTGGACAAAGAATTGTCCACCCAAAAACATCTCTTTTACTTTTATAGTGGAGGAAGAATCAGAACCCCTGTCTGGTTTTTACAAGGGAGATAAATTATCCTTTACTTCCTGCCCCCCCCCCCCCCCCCCCCCAGGTAAATACGGGTTTAAACAACTGGAAGTGAGGAAAAATCTGACAGAGGTTCCAGCCTTCCCCTACTCTACTGAAGAAAAGGGAAAATGGAAATATGAGATAGATACATACATACATAGATATTCTACCTACACATACATTAGAAAGAATACAACCTGGTAAAAAAAGGAAAGGAATCAAAAGAGGATTGGAGGAAGGGAGGGAGAGAGGGAGGGAAGAAGGAAGGATGGGAGCAAGGGAAGGAAAAAAGGAAGGAAGGAGTTATGGAAGGAGGATAGGAGTACAAAAGGAAGGAAGGAAAGAAGGATTGGAGGAAAGAGGGAAGATAGGAGGTAAGAAGAAAGGAAAGACAAAAATAAGGATAGAACAAAGAGGTATAGGAGAAAGGAAGAAAAGGAATGGAAGGGAAGTGAAAAAAGAAGGAAGGAAGACAAAGAAGGAAATTAGAGGAGTGGAAGGACACAAGAAAGTATAGTAAGAAGGAAGGAGAAATTAAACAACGGAAAGAAGGAGAGAAGGAAGGAAGATAGGAGAGCAGAAAGGAGAGGATGACGGGAGGATAGGAGGAAGGAAGGAAAGGAGAGACGGTAGGAGGAAGGAAGGAAGGGAAGAAGGAAGGAAAGTAGAAAAAGAAGGAAGGATATATGGAAGGAGGATAGGAGGACTGAAGAAAGAGGAAGGAAGGAAAAGAGGATTGGAGGAATGGAGGAAGATGGGATGTAAGAAGGAAATATTGATAGGAGGAAGGAAGAAGGAAAGAAGAAGCAAGGGAAGGAAAAAAAGAAAGAAGGAAGGAAGAAAGGAAAGGAAGGAAGGAGTGGAAGAACACAAGGAAGTAAGATAAAAAGGAAGTAGAGGAGCAAGGAATTAAAAAAGGACAGGTGACAACATGAAGGAAGATAGGAGGAAGAAAGGAGAAGATGAAGGAGGATAGGAGGAAGGAAAGAAGGGTAGAAAAAAGGAAGGAATGAAAAGAGGATTGGAGGAAGAAAGGAAGATAGAAGCTAAGAAGGAAGCAAAGACAAAAATAAGGAGAGAACAAAGAGGTATAGGAGAAAGGAAGAAAAGGAGTGGAAGGAGCAAGGGAAGTGAAAAAGAAGGAAGAAAGAAAAAGAAGGAAATTAGAGGAGTTGAAGAACACAAGGAAGTATGGTAAGAAGGAACGAGGAATTAAACAACGGAAAGTAGGAGAGAAGGAAGGAAGATAGGAGAGCAAAAAGGAGAGGATGACGGAGGATAGGCGGACAGAAGGAAGGAAGGGAAGAAAGAAGAAAAAGAGCAAGGGAAGGAAAAAAGGAAGGAAGGAGATATTGAAGGAAGGAAAAAGAAAGGAAGGAAAGAAGGAAGAAAGAAAGGAAAAGAGGAGTGGAGGAATTAAGGAAGATGGGATGTAAGAAGGAAGGAAGGGAGGAAGGAAAGAAAAAATTAAGGAAAGAAAAAAGATTGATAGGAGGAAGGAAGAAGGAAAGAAGGAAGGAAAGAAGCAAGGGAAGGGAAAAAGAAAGAAGGAAGAAAGGAAAGGAAGGAAGTTCGGAGAAGTGGAAGAACACAAGGAAGTAAGATAAGAAGGAAGGAAAGGAGCAAGGAATTAAAAAAGGAAAGCAGGAGAGAAGGAAGGAAGATAGGAGGAAGAAAGGAGAGGGTGAAGGAGGATAGGAGGAAGGAAAGAAGGATAGAAAAGAGAAAGGAAGGAAGGAAAAGAGGATTGGAGGAAAGAAGGAAGATAGGAGGTAAGAAGGAAGGAAGGAAGGAAAGAAACAATTAAGGAAAGAAAAAAGATAGAAGGAAGTAAAAAGGAAGTATAGGAGCAAGGGAAAAAAGGAAAGAAAGAAGGAAGGATGGAGGAGAGGAACGAAGGACAAAAGAAAGGAAGGAAGGATACATGGAGAAGGATAGGAATGAAAGGAAAGGAAGTGTAAATATGCAATACATAAAAGCACAATGAACAGACACAATCATCTTTTCATAAGGATGACATTATTATAATAATAAAAGTTCTGCGTTCATCTTGCTGCGAGCGCGGCGGCCTCAAACAGCTGAAATACAATACTTAGCCTCGCAGTGCCGCAATTATTGTAAAAACTGTAATCTTTGAGTAAAATTTACATCTCACATATGTTCTAATATATTTGTGGCATCAGTCTGCTGCGTTCAGGAATAAAGAACCCCCGCAAATCTCGTACAGCTGCGCGCACCAGACGTTTTCCACACACATCAATGTAAATAATGAATGCGATCGCTCCTAATAGTCTTATAGAAAAGATCTGACATGCCTTTGGAGTCGCAACATCTATACGAACGTTAACAGGACTGATTTGCAACCTGGGTAATTAGAGGAACAGTGGCAGATCATAAATGGATTAAAAAAAAATAAAAAAAATGTGAGTAATGAATTGATGCCGCCAGACTGAGCCGTTTAAAAGACAGATGACATAAAAAAAAAAAGGAGAGCCTTTAATGTTCGGATAAGTAACTGCCAAATCGCTGACTGTGATAAGCCTTTATCTCTTTACATGATGAAATGCAAGGTGTAAAAAAAAAAAAAAGGGGGAAAGTAGAATATTATAAAAAAAAATAAAAAAATAATTATAATAAAGTCCCGAGTAGATCTTCAGCTCGAGTCTGGGTAGAGTACATCAAGAGATAGCGCTTCCAACAGATGGATCATCAATATTCATTATATATGTCACATTGACAACTAACACTTTTATCATATCTGCAGCTGAACGGCGCTTTGCTGATCGCTGCTCTGACAGATGTTAGAAAATAAGAAAATGAAATATATAGAGATGTCACCGAATTCTACATGAGTCATCCCAACCTCGTCTCTTAACAGATTCTGATGCAATTGGATGGGTGTTAAAACATGAATGCTCGCCAGCAAGTAAAAAAGAAAAATAAAGCTAAACCCAATTGCTAAACCTCATATAAGCATTACCGCGCTGTGTGTATTATTTTTTAAATGAAATTAATTCCTGGTGATCCTGCCACAGCAGTAGGACACACAGAGAACAGCACTGGGGACACCATAAGCAATGTCCCAGGCCAGGCAAAACTAGTACACCAAGAGTACAGGTCAATAGGATCACTCAGCAGCAACAGTCGCTAGCCACTTCAATACCGGGCGCTTTCACCCCCTTCCTGCCCAGGCCAATTTTTATCTTTCATCGCTCTTGCACTTTCAATAAGAATTGCGCGGTCATGCAACACTGTACCAAAATGACATTAACTGTACGTTAACCTTTAAGAGGCCCACGGCAAGCTCCGTGAGTCGGGTCGCGGGTCCCACGGACTCGATCACCGTCCTAACCCCCGATCCTCCCCTGTGCCCCGCAGCAGCTGACAGCTTGCAGAAGGGAGAAGAGGAGAAGCTGGCTTGTAGGCACGTGCAGTCTACTTTCTCCATGACAGGTGGCGCTCTTTTGCTGCAGCACTGTTGTTGGAGAGGAAGTCAAAGGGAACAGGGTTCCTCTATAGTTTCCTGGGTCACTGGGGAAGTTATCCTATTGGATGCTGCTACCCCATGTGGCTCCGGCTGCCATCTTGGGTCAGGCAGAGCCTATTTAAGACCCTGGTTTCCTGTTTTGGAGAGCATTTGTGAGTGGGCAGTGTAGGGAGAAGTTTCCCCGCCTGTTAGGGACAGTACTAGCAGTAAGGAAAGTTTCCTGTCTAGGAGGGAAAGAGTAGGGTTTGCTACTCATCTGGACATCTTCCCGATTGGGCACGAGGTGGCCAGGCAGCAGTCTGCCCACTTTACAGGCTCTGTCAGTCCGGCTGACCATTGTTCCACTATCTTTGCTGAAAACCATGAGTGCATCCGGTTTGGCGTCCCGCCCCCCCCCCCCTCCGGCTTTGTAGTAACTGTTGCTTCAACTTCGAAACTAGTTCTCTGTTTCACCTGACTGTATGAATTTTTGCCGCCGCACCATGCTGCACACCACCTACAGGCTGCACTGCAACAGGGGGGATTGGTTCTAGTAATGGACCCCCCCTCCACACTGCTTCAGGCCTCCCTGTTAAACTTATGGAGCCCGGACCCCGAACAAGAGGGCCAGAGCAGCTCCGCTTAAAGGAAGCCCTGGTCTTACAACAAGCAGCTGCAAACCCTACAAAGAAGCACTCTGAAAGGCCTGCTGGATTTGACTGCTGTGAATTATATAAATGAAACAGACTCTTGGACTTTAGGACAGGTGTCTGAAGTGAATTTTAGAAGTCTGCTGATTCATTTCCCTTGATACCTGCAGTTGTCCTTTTAATTGTATGTTTTTAAGCTCATTAAACTTGCGGCAGCTTCTGTAAGGATAACAAGGAGACGGCGAGCTTTGGGCTCCCTTGTAAACACGGATAGGTTGGTTTTCTGCATCTAGAAGGGAAGAACAAAGCGGCGCTGGGCTCCTTTGTGTGCAGCAAGTTTGGACTTTGATGAATGCTCGGATATCACATCTCAGGAAGCCAGAGAACCCAGCAACCAAGATGAAACGTCTCGTCCTGTGTCGTGGTAATCTAATTAGAATGCTAATAATGTACTCACTCCCAGAGAGGAATTTTCATTATTTTTATTTTCATTTTTTTATTTTCATTTATTTATTTTTTTTATGCCCGTGTTTACCAAGCTCTGAGAAGAAATAAGATGACATAACTGTGTGAACAACTTAAAGAGGAAGTAAACCCTGATGGGTTTTACTTCCTCTTTTGCTCCCTGCAAACCTTGCAAATTAAAAGCATCGCATACTAGCCCATTATATGACACTTACCTGCAAACGAAGCCCGCGCTGTCCCCTGTGCAGGCCGCGCCCATCTTCGCCCCTCTTCCTTTCCGGGGGCCACAGACTCCGGCTCTGTGACTGGCCAGAGTCGCGTGATGTCACATGTGTGCGGGAGCCGTCAGTCACGGCACACGCTGGGGGAAGAAACGAGCATGGTGGTCTGTTTCTTCACAGCGCATGCTCCAATGACGACATCGGTGCACTACAAGTAAAATATCTCCTAAACGGCGCACGTTTAGGAGATATTTCCGCTACCTATAGGTAAAAGTCACTTAAAAGGTTTACAACTACTTTAAGGCTGATGTTTAACCCCTTCAACGCCTAAGGGTAAAACAAATCTTTTTTTTATTTTTTTTGGCAAAAACTAAATTTTTTATTCAACAGGGAGCACAAGGTCATATAAAAATCAAAAGGAAGGCAACAATGGAGAAACAGTTGGAATTGGTGAAGCGTTTGTACCCCAGGGCCGACATCAATTATTTGACTTTCAAAATTGGTAACCTGAGGAGTCCATTTAATAGGGAGCATAATACGGTCCTGGACTCCGAGTGATCGGGAGCAGCAGCAGATGACATATATGTCCCGAGGCTGTGGTCTTCCAACAGCCTGCATTTTTTTTTTAATCTATATATTTATTGGATATTTTGCAAAGAAATACAAAAGCATTGGGTAACAAATATTCGACACATGCTCGAAAGCATCAAACTTTCCTTTGATAGTGCCGTTGAACGTGTTATATGTCGCGGTGTTATTGACCATCAGAATTTGGTGTGACCGTGTGTAGGCAAGACAGTTTGAGCGAAATTCCATCGGAATTCCGACGGGAAAACCATCAGAGCTTTTTCCGACGAGAATTCCGATCGCGTGAACGCGGCATTATAGTCTTAGTGATTAATTTAAAAAAAGGGTAATTCTCTTCCACTCCTTAACCACTTTCAGACCGGACCAAATTTGCAGCCAAAGGACCATGCCCCTTTTTGCGATTCGGCACTGCGTCGCTTTAACTGACAATTGCGCTGTCGTGCGACGTGGCTCCCAAACAAAATTGACGTCTTTTTTTCCCACAAATAGAGCTTTCTTTTGGTGGTATTTGATCGCCACTGCGGTTTTTATTTTTTGCGCTATAAACAAAAATATAGCGACAATTTTGAAAAAAATGCATTATTTTTTACTTTTTGCTATAATAAATATCCCCAAAAAATATATAAAAAAACATTTTTTTTCCTCAGTTTAGGCCGATATGTATTCTTCTACATATTTTTGGTAAAAAAAATCGCAATAAGCTATTATTGATCGGTTATTGAAGTTATAGCGTTTACAAGATAGGGGATAGTTTTATAGCATTTTTATTAATAATTTTTTTTTTTATTAGTAATGGCGGAGATCTGCGATTTTTTTTGTGACTTCGACATTATGGCGGACAAATAGGACATTTTTGACACATTTTTGGGAGCATTGTCATTTTTACAGCAATTAATGCTATTTAAATGCATTGATTCCTGTATAAATGACACTGGCAGTGAAGGGGTTAACCACAAGGGGGCAGTGTAAGGGTTAAGTATGCCTAGGGGTGTGTTTCTTACTGTGGGGGGGCGTGGCTGTCAGCTAGGGAATGCTGATCTCTGCTCCAATCACAGGGAGCAGAGATCGGCGTCACTAGTTGCTAGGCAGAACGGGGAGATACTGTTTATCTCGGCATCTCCCCGTTCAGCCTTCCCGTGAGACGATCGCGGGGGTCCCCGCGGCGATCGAGTCCGCGGGGACCGCGACCGGCCTCACGGGGGTTTTCCGACCGGCGCGAGGCACGGCGGCATCTTGAAGGGGACGAGTCCGCGGGGACCGCGATCGGACTCACGGGGGTCCCGACCGGCGCGGGAGCGCGCCGCTCCTGGCGCGCTCCCGATGGCACGGACAGGTAGAAAGGAGGGACTTATATATACGCCCTCCTGCCTGTACATGCCATTCTGCCGACGTATATCGTTGTGCGCCGGTCGGCAAGTGGTTAAATTAAAGTTGGGGATAGGTAACCGCATCCCTCTCGTCACCCCCTTGGGAGCAAACTGTGGCGAAACGGGCACTGGTGACCATCTCAGGAGCCTTCTCCAATATTTCCGGAGTGAACACATCAGTATTATTTAAGACTTTTAGGTTTATGGTAGTAGGGATAGGTCAATAGTGAAACAGAATTTTCCATAAGTTTAGCTCTCTAGTGATGTGGCCGGTAATTTTGTCAGGGTAAAACAAATCTTAATGCCTAAGCGCAATTTTGCAACTTTGACATGTGTTGGTAAAACTGTACATGTCATCACAACTACTTTGTGCATCCAGGTGGATTATACCGTCTTTTTTTTTAGGACAAATTGGGATTTAATTTGGTGGTTAATGGTATTGGATATCTCTTGTTTTTTTTTTTATTATTATTATCAAAGGAAAACTGGCCAAAAATTTAGCTGTATATTTCTTGCTATTATCATAATTTACCACCAAAGAACAACCCAAAATAAATTCTCCTGCTCCCGACAATTGCAGCGATGCAGCATATGTGTATGTTAGAAGTTGTTTGTACCCGTAGTACAGCGCAGAAAGAATGGTGCGCATTTAAACCAAACAAGAGTCTAGTAGATATCTCAGGTATGCTAAAGTTTGAAACACAAAATCATAAATTATAATATAATAAATAACTATAAATAATTATAATAAATAATAATATAATAATAATAAAATGTACAATCAGCCGTAAATTGCTTATGCATATTTGTAATGCATTACAGTAACTTTTGTTACAAAGTGTATAAAAATAAAAACTGTTATTTGAAAAAAAAATAATAGTAATAATAAAATGATAATGAATAATGAATGAATAATGGAATCAAATAAAAAACACTGAAATTTGCAACGCAACGCTCGCAGGGAACGGAGCCGGTCACTATGATAGATCGAGCGGAGGACACGGCCCGCATACACAGCGGAGAGACATTGCAGGATCCTGGGGACAAGGTAAGTAACTTTGCCTGGATCCTGCGATGCGATCCCGAGTGTTGCTCGGGGTTACTGCTTTTGGTACTGAAAATTCACCCCGAGCCACACTCGGGATTACCGCCAGGGAGGTTAAAGCTATCTAAACGCCAGTCAAAGCTCCTGTCACTAAATAAAATGGTTAGCTTACAATCCTGTTTACACCTTGCTTTTGCTTTGCTGTCCTTTAGATTCGCTTCAGAAATTATACCCCATGTACCTTCAGTGGTGGTTGAAAAACATCTGCAAAGCCTCCATAGAAGTCTATGGCAAAGCTCGCTTGAAGCCTCACTGAAGCCCCACCAAAGGCTCATCAAAGCCCCACCAAAGCCTCATCGAAGCACCAATATTGTATACATATGCTCATGTGCGCTCTGTCAGCTCAATAGAGAGAATGGGCAATTAAACAGCTCTCTATAGTAGGGAGTTCATGCAAGAGAGTTCAAATGCAGCACAAGGTGTGTTGGTGGTTACAGATGAGCTGACTGTGGATGGCTGCCGACTCATAACAAGCTAGAAGGGGCTCTGTGGACAGTAAAAGACAAAAGAGAGCAGCGCCATCTAAGTGCAGCAATGTTTAAACACTTTAATATAGAACAGACAATTTGGAACTCACAAGATCGTGGAGATCACAGGGCATGTAGGAAGGTATGGGAGGTATAAGAGGTTCACCCACTCCTGGGGGAAGGCGGTAGGCTTGCAGATGGCGAGGCAGCTAACGTTCCCAGCTGCGCTGGTGGCTCCCAGCGCTTTTTGGTTGCGAGGCTTATAGGTAAGCCTTATTATAGGCTTACCTATAGGTACAAACAATCGATGGAAGTTTACTTCCACTTTAAATGAATAAGCTGATGTTAGAAGTTCATTGGCCAGCACGCACAGCTGCACCAGATTCTAAATGCACCAGTTTTAGTAAATGTATCCCTATCTGACACTGATACCAATTTAATTGGTACATTTTTTATATAATGAAAAATGTAATTCTACCCAAAATATGCTGACTGTGACCTTTGACCCCGACATTGACCCTAACACTAACTCTGGCAACCTTGATCTTGTTTTTTTTTTATTCTTTATTTTTAATATTTGATTAATTTAAAAGTCTCTGTAGGGAGAGAGCCCAGTCTCTGTACGGTGGGAGAGCCCAGTCTCTGTACGGTGGGAGAGCCCAGTCTCTGTACGGTGGGAGAGCCCAGTCTCTGTACGGTGAGAGCCCAGTCTCTGTACGGTGAGAGCCCAGTCTCTGTACTAAGAGAGAGCCCAGTCTATGTACTGAGAGAGCCCAGTTTCTGTACGGTGTGAGCCCAGTCTCTGTACGGTGGGAGAGCCCAGTCTCTGTACGGTGGGAGAGCCCAGTCTCTGTACGGTGGGAGAGCCCAGTCTCTGTACGGTGGGAGAGCCCAGTCTCTGTACGGTGGGAGAGCCCAGTCTCTGTACGGTGGGAGAGCCCAGTCTCTGTACGGTGGGAGAGCCCAGTCTCTGTACGGTGGGAGAGCCCAGTCTCTGTACGGTGGAAGAGCCCAGTCTCTGTACGGTGGGAGAGCCCAGTCTCTGTACGGTGGGAGAGCCCAGTCTATGTACTGAGAGAGCCCAGTCTCTGTACGGTGGAAGAGCCTAGTCTCTGTACGGTGAGAGCCCAGTCTCTGTGCGGTGAGAGCCCAGTCTCTGTGCGGTGAGAGCCCAGTCTCTGTACGGTGAGAGCCCAGTCTCTGTACGGTGAGAGCCCAGTCTCTGTACGGTGAGAGCCCAGTCTCTGTACGGTGAGAGCCCAGTCTCTGTACGGTGAGAGCTCAGTCTCTGTACGGTGAGAGCTCAGTCTCTGTACGGTGAGAGCTCAGTCTCTGTACGGTGAGAGCCCAGTCTCTGTACGGTGGGAGAGCTCAGTCTCTGTACGGTGGGAGAGCTCAGTCTCTGTACGGTGAGAGCCCAGTCTCTGTACTAAGAGAGAGCCCAGTCTCTGTACGGTGAGAGCCCAGTCTCTGTACGGTGGGAGAGCCCAGTCTCTGTGCGGTGAGAGCCCAGTCTCTGTACTGAGAGAGAGCCCAGTCTCTGTACTGAGAGAGCCCAGTTTCTGTACTGAGAGAGCCCAGTCTCTGTACTGAGAGAGAGCCCAGTCTCTGTACTGAGAGAGAGCCCAGTCTCTGTACTGAGAGAGAGCCCAGTCTCTGTACTGAGAGAGAGCCCAGTCTCTGTACTGAGAGAGAGCCCAGTCTCTGTACTGAGAGAGAGCCCAGTCTCTGTACTGAGAGAGAGCCCAGTCTCTGTACTAAGAGAGAGCCCAGTCTACGTACTGAGAGAGCCCAGTTTCTGTACTGAGAGAGCGCTGTGCGGCGTGCTCCCAGCACAAAGGGATATGCACATATATGCGGGCCCACGGAAAAAAGCCCATTTATGTGAGGCCACATTTATGTGTGCGGTCAGCGCGAAGGGGTTAACCACCTTATATTTTGCCATCCCTGCTACCCCATCCCTCTTCCTTATCAACATGCTAATGAAATAAAACATTTCTGCTTTCATTGCATACCTTATTTTAGGCTCAGTGATGTTATCACTGGATCGCTGTGCTTCTCTATGCAATGCATGCAGATCATGGCTGGTAGGATGGGCCAGGAAGGTGCTTATACAGCACCCTTCTTCTGCACTCCTCTCAAGAGCCCTCAGTTCCGATGCAAGCAGTGGGCTGGCTCTAAGGAGGAGTTATGCAAATATCAAAATGCCTTAATGTAGGTGGATGACAGTCTGGAGGAGTGGGTGTTCCCAGGCACGCTGTATTTGCATGCAGACCACACTAGGTAACAACCCCATAAGCTTGAAAGAACTGAAATTTAATAAATGCAAGGGGTGGGCCAAGCACAGTCAGGCACGGGAAGGAAGGGCTACATGATGCTGGATGTCCTCCACCATTGCCCATCAATGCAGCCTCACCATTGCCCCTCAATGCAGCCTGATCAGTGCCCATCAATGCAGCCTGATCAGTGCCCATCAATTCAGCCTGATCGGTGCCCATCAATTCAGCCTGATCGGTGCCCATCAATGCAGCCTGATCAGTGCCATCAATGCAGCCTGATCAGTGCCCATCAATGCAGCCTGATCAGTGCCCATCAATTCAGCCTGATCGGTGCCCATCAATTCAGCCTGATCGGTGCCCATCAATGCAGCCTGATCAGTGCCATCAATGCAGCCTGATCAGTGCCCATCAATTCAGCCTGATCAGTGCCCATCAATTCAGCCTGATCAGTGCCCATCAATTCAGCCTCAACCATTGCCCATAAATGCAGCCTCACCATTGCCCATTAATGCATCCTGATCAGTGCCCATTAGCGCAGCCTTACAAGTGCATGGAGATTAGAGCTGCCGGATTACACAGAGCGGGGATCTCGCACCTACTCAGCTGCCACTGTTCTACAAAGTCCCGCCTCTTTGACCGGCTCTTATGATAGATGTCACATGTCCCAGGATTGGACCAGTGTTCTGTCTATCATAGGAAACTGGTCCAGGAGGCGGGACTTTGTATAACAGCGGCTGTCGAATAAGCAGGAACTCCCTGCTCTGTGTAATCCAGTGTCGCACTTTCCCCTCCCAGGCAGCCCAATGAAAAATATTGGTGTATGACACTCGCACATTATTTGCACCCTGTTTTCGGGGGGAAAAAGTGCATGTTATAATACGGTAATTCGAGAGTTTGACGAGTTGGCTGTTTTGACAGAACACCGCCATTCCACGGACTTCTATTGCTAACTGAAAATAGCGCTCCGGGGCGAGTTCAGATCCATCTGATCTCATTCAGTTAATTAATAAAAAAAGCATTTGTATCATTAGAAACCTACACTGTTTATCTACTAAGTAACATGATGGAGTAAAGTAAACTCTCTCAGGTCGTCACATGGTAGAATTTAATGAGCGCCGCATTAAATCAATTATCGGAAAATGACCCAAAGCTCTCAGCATTAAAGCCAATTTCAGGCTGACCTACCCTGGTCCATTTTTATTAGATTAATATCAGCTACTGAGATAAGAATAGAGAGGAGCTCATTTACTTAAGATACAATCATCCACATAACGAGCGCAGGGCAGGCTGGATCCACGGCACACAATGGAGGCTCCAATTTTATATACGGGTATTGTAGTCCCTTTTCAAGAAGGGGATTTGAATTTGTTATAAGAGGGAGAAGGAGATTTGGAGTGATATTACTTCTCTACAGGTGACACTGAGTGGCAGTGATAACTAGGGATGAAATGTTGGCCATGTCACTAAAGGTGGCATATTACTCTGCTGGGCAATGCAATTTGCCTTTATGCACAGAGCCATAGCATGTCCAGCTATCAGGGGGGTCTATGATATAGATTTTTATGTAACATGTAATACACAAGAAGCAATTAACAGTAAAATGAGATCCAAACCCAGTCACTAAAAATGTATATACATTTTAATAATATATTATATTTTTTTAAACATTGCACAGTGGAACCTTGGATTACGAGTATAATCCGTTCCAGGAGAATGCTTGTAATCCAAAGCACTCGCATATCAAAGCGAGTTTTCCCATAGAAGTCAGTGGAAACGAAAGGCCCGTACACACGGTCGGACTTTTTGACAACCAACATGCAAATTAGCTGGTTTGGACCAACATCCGACCGTGTGTACGCTCCATCGGACCAACTTTTTCCAGGTTTCATCGGACTTTTGTTGGCTGTGTGAACGGACCAACTTTCTGCCAACAAAAGTCCGATGGACCAAAGTCCGACCGTGTGTACAGAAAACCATCGGACTTTTGTCCACAGTACAAACACGCATGCTCAGAACCAATGCAAAAGATCAGACAACAATATAGAAGTTGACCAAAGGTGGCGCTGGAGTATTCGAACGTCCTCTTTTGAAGTGTCGTCAGTACGTTGAAACGTCACTACGTTCGTGTTGGTTGACTCAAAAGTCCGACCGTGTGTATGCAATACCAACTTGAGGGCCAACGCCCTTTGGACAAAAATCCACGGGAAAGTTGGTCCACGGTCCGATCGTGTGTATGAGGCTTAAGATAATTCGTTCCGCATTGGGAGTAGCATTCTCACCGAATGGATCACGGTGGAGAATTGGGAAACTTCAGGCGGTGATCAAGTCAAGGACCCAACCAGCGGAGTTGACGCTTGCAGAGCAGCCTTGTGAGTCAAGTCAGGGACCGGTCCGAGATGATTATCAAGGGTGAAGCTTGAGGAGTGTCTGGAGTGCCGAGCTAGGGACCCAGCAGGGAAGCGTGGGTGACGCTTGAGGGAGATACCACCTCAAAGCTTTGAGGAGCTCCGGGTATTCAGAGTCAGTGAATCGGAGGGTCCAGTGAGAGACCAAGAACTCAAGAGGCTGAAGAACTACAAGTAGAAGTTGTAGTGAAGCAAAGAGAACCGTGACGATTTATGTTTGGAACTGTTAACCACTTTCAGACCGGACCAATTTGCAGCCAAAGGACCAGGCCCCTTTTTGCGATTCGGCACTGCGTCGCTTTAACTGACAATTGCGCGGTCGTGCGACGTGGCTCCCAAACAAAATTGACGTCCTTTTTTTCCCACAAATAGAGCTTTCTTTTGGTGGTATTTGATCGCCTCTGCGGTTTTTATTTTTTGCGATATAAACAAAAAAGTGCGACAATTTTGAAAAAAAACGCATTCTTTTTTATTTTTTGCTAAAATAAATATCCCCCAAAAATATATAAAAAAAACATTTTTTTTCCTCAGTTTAGGCCGATACGTATTCTTCTACATATTTTTGGTAATCGCAATAAGCGATTATTGATTGGTTTCCGCAGAAGTTATAGCGTTTACAAGATAGGGGATAGTTTTATAGCATTTTTATTAATATTTATTTTTTATTAGTAATGGCGACGATCATCAATTTTTATTGTGACAGCGACATTATGGTTGACACATCGGACATTTTTGACACATTTTTGGGACCATTGTCATTTATACAGCAATCAGGGCTATTTAAATGCATTGATTCCTGTATAAATGACACTGGCAGTGAAGGGGTTAACCACTAGGTGGCAGTGTAGGGGTTAAGTATGCCTAGGGATGTGTTTCTTACTGTGGGGGGGCGTGGCTGTCAGCTAGTGAATGCTGATCTCTGCTCCAATAACAGAGAGCAGAGATCGGCGTCACTAGTTGCTAGGCAGAACGGGGAGATGCTGTTTATTTCCGCATCTCCCCGTTCAGCCTTCCCGTGAGACGATCGCGGGTGTCCCCGCGGCGATTGAGTCCGCGGGACCCGCAACCGGCCTCACGGGGGTTCCTGATGGCATCTTAAAGGGGACGTATATATACGCCCTTATGCCTGTCCGTGCCATTCTGCCGACGTATATCGTTGTGCGCCGGTCGGGAAGCGGTAAAGTACTGTTGCCATGGGGGGGACAGCAGTCCTGCACGTGCAGTTGTGGCGCCTTGCTGGGGCCTTTCCCTACATGGCTGTCCTCATATTGAAGGCTCGGAGTCTGCCAATTGAAGTTGCAACTGCTTAAGGATGTCCTTGCCCTAACCCTTTCCCCCCCTCAAAATATAAAAACAACTGTCAAGAGAAATAAAACCTCTTTTACATCCAAGAAGTGTCTGGCGCCCAATAACTTTATCCACCTTGCACCCACTATGCCTGACAACCCACCACATACAGAAGGATGTCAGCTATCTTTGGCCCTGAAAGTTCTCATTAGACTGGACAAGGCCAGAGACCTACTGTTAGTGGTTAAGCTATTAAGACATGGCGTCTACTCTTCCATTGGGTTCTGTAAATACCAGAAAACTTTAAAGGGGATCTATATTATCGAATTTCTTATATTTAGACCAGTAATAATATGCAGTGTTGGTCATCTTACTTTAAAAAAGTAATTAGTTAAGTTACAAATTACTTCTCCCAAAAAGTAATTGCGTTAGTAACTCAGTTACTACATTGGAAAAGTAATTATTTACGCAGCAAAGTAACTGACTTTTTTTTTAAAATATTCTATATGTGTAACTAAGGGGCGGGTCTAGTATTACTGTAACCAAGGGGCGCATTTATTATTATAGTTATATATCGTGTAACCAAGGGGCTGCTCTATTATTACTCTAACCAAGGGGCAGATCTGTTATAGCGTGTAAGCAAGGGGCGGGTCTATTATTATTATATTGTGTAAGGGGCGGATGGCTACAGAAGAGGGCGAATGTTAAATTAATGGGCAGAGCTCGATATATAACAATAATAATAAATGCGCCCCTTGTTTACAGTAATACTAGACCCGCCCCTTAGTTACACGATAGACGCCCCTTGCAGAGTAGCACGAGCATCGGGAGCGTGCGGCATCGCCTCGTACAATTAGATGTTAACTGCACCTGTGCGGTGTAGAGTTCACTCAGAACTGTTTAGGTTCGGCAATTTCCGGAAGCTCCGTAGTCCTTCGTACTGTGCAAGCCCTGCGCCTGCGCAGTACAGGGGGTCCTTATCCGGCGGGGGAACTTTTTCGGCAGGACACCGGAATTACACTACTGCCATCTAGTGGCGGTAGATGTAATTGGGGTAACTAAGCCAAAGTAATGGGAACTGAGTTACCATGAGGGGAAAAGTAATCAGTTAGATTACTCGTTACCCTCTAAAGTAACTGCGTTACGTAACTCAGTTTATTTTAACTCAGTTACTTACATCACTGATAATATGGCCTTGAATTTCTGCAGTTTTCCGGCGAGCCCTGGCTCTGCTCCTGATGCTTTCCATCCACACATCGTCTCCGTCCCTGCTGTTGCATCTTCTGCTTGCCCTGCTCCCACTCTGCGCTCTTAATGAGCCATTAATGGCCTGCCAATTACTGATGCAAATGAGCGATTTTACTGAGAGCCTCGTAACTGTACCTGAAGGCATAACATGACACATCGTGTTCAAATATAAATCATTTTTATTTAAATGACTTCCACCCCCCCCCCCCCCCCCCACACACAGTAACAGCGATAAGAGATTCCGCAGACTCCTCGCAGAAAGACAAATTTTGATTAGGCTCCGATTCGCTGAAAGAGATTATTCCCAAACAATTCATTAAAGCCTCTCGGATAGATTACATATATTATGATGGTTATGACGGATGGCTAACGTTTTGCTATTAGCACAGATGGTATTTACTGTGGCAGTGGGGAAGGTTAACGACCTCAGGACTTGGGTAAATTAGCAAAATTCCCCAAATGACGCTGACCTGGATATACGTTGTTCTCCGCGCAGTAAATATACAGATAGTTATTACTTTACAATTGGCAGAGCAATTTATGGGAAATTAAATTCTCAGGACTAAATGTTGGCCCATTTAGCTGCAATTTCTCTCTTTTTTTTTTCAGAAATGTCTTTGTTTTTTTTTATTTTTGTTTTTTTATGTACAGGAAATATTGAGAATTATAAGGGCTCCTGGATGCAGTCCCATTGGGTTAGGCAGACAATTCATTTTGAATGGGCTGTCAACACACCTCAACACATTAGACACTGGTCCTGCACTAGGGATGAGCTTCGAGTTGGAGTCGAACTCATGTTCGACTCGAACATTGCCTGTTCGCCTGTTCACCATTTCAAACAGGGGGGGCCGGGATCTGGGGGTCCCCTTGTTAAAGGGGGCTTACAGATTCCGATAAGCCCCCCGCAGACCCCCACAACAACCGGCCAGGGTTGTGGGGATGAGGCCCTTGTCCCCATCAACATGGGGACATGGTGCTTTGAGGGGTCACAGACCCCCAAAGCACCCTCCCAATGTTGAGGGCATGCGGCCTGGTACGGTTCAGGACCCCCCACTTTTCCTGCGGCCTGCCAGGTTGCGTGCTCGGATAAAGGGTCTGGCATGGATTTTTGGGGGGAACTCCACGCCATTTTTTTTTTGCCATGGAGTTCCCCTTCGGGTCTGGTATGGATATTTGGGGGGGACCCCACGTCATTTTTTTTTTATTTGACCCGGGGTTCCCCTTATATCCATACCAGACCTGAAAGGCCTGGTAATTGAATTTGGGGGGAACCCCCACGCATTTTTTTTTTTTTTTTTATCAATGACTTTCAATGAATGTATTACGGGGAGCCAACAATTCATTATAGCCGCGAGTGCTTTTAAATTACTTTTTTTCCTGCAGAAATGACACTGTGTGCAGGGACAGTTCTAAGCACGGGAAACATGCGCCCCTTTACAGGCATATTTACACACCCCCCAGGTACGAAATTTAAAGGAATATTACACTTTTATTGTTTCACTTTAAGCATTATTAAAATCACTGCTCCTGAAAAAAACGTCAGTTTTTAAACGTTTTTTTTGCATTGATACATGTCCCCTGGGGCAGGACCCAGTTCCCCAAACACTTTGTAGGACAATAACTTGCATATTAGTCTTTAAAATTAGCACTTTTGACTTTGAACGTTCGAGTCCCATAGACTTTAATAGGGTTCTAAAGTTCACATGAAGTTTAGGTCTGTTCGCAGCTTCTGGTGCGAACCGGGGGGTGTTCGGCTCATCCCTATTCCTGCACTATCATTTACAATGAAGTGCACCGCAACACACAGAACATTTGCATCTGTACGATGTTGTGCACTATAGATGAAGATAAAGTGATTTTTTTTTTTCTTTAATTCAATGGTCTCCAAACTGCAGCCTGGAGACCTGAAGCTGCTCTTTGCTTGCTTTTATCCAGCCCTTGGGGCACTATTTCATTCACTGATGCCAACTGTGACGAAACCGTCCAGCACCTATCTTGGGTGCTTCCGTCAAGATGTAGCTTCCTCCAGTCTGGACATAAGAACCAGATACAATAGTTGAGCTTTCAAGACTATACGGCACTAGCTTAGATACAACTGGAACACTTTATTAAAAACTCACCCAGAATCAGTGGCAGCCACTTCATTAGGGGTACCTAAGTCACATATCTCTAATGTGTGTCACCCAGATTGGGCTTAACTGTTAAGGTCAGACCAACAATGTAGACCTCTACGATTAAGCCCAATCTGGGTCAAATGCATCAGAAGAGCGTGGCCAAGGCAGGGACTGTGCAGAAGTTGGTGGACTTGGAGTAAACCTAATGTCAGAATCTAGATCTGAACCTGCAACTTCTGCCGTGTCTGGCAGCATCGCTGCTTGCTGAGCCACCTGAGATTCTTGACAGCTTCCTGCCTGATTCCTTAGAGAACTTTGCCTTTGTGTCATGTTTCTGCTGAACCTTGAACTCTTTGCTCCTCCCATGAACTTCCTATTTAGGCAATACCATTGCACTTCCTGTTTGCCAGATTTTTGTGCTTGCTCCAGCCAATATCTCACTCGTTTCACTCCTGACGGCATCTGTATTTTCACTACCAACTTTTGGCTTGTTCCTCGACTACACTTCTGCTTGATCCCAAAATGCAAGCACTTGTTACCAAACTTTGGCTTGTTTACTGACTACACTTCTGCTGGATCCCAATAGGCAAGCAATTGTTACCGAACTTTAGCTTGTTTACTGACTACACTTCTGCTTGATCCCAATATACAAGCACTTGTTCCTGAACTTTGGCTTATTTACTGACTACGCTTCTGCTTGATCCCTACCTACTATATCCGCTACTGGATCCCGGCTTGCTCACCTTCTGGTGTGGCGATCCGGAGGACTGCAACCAGGTACTTACTTGCAGCAAAACCCATCTTCACCATTAGAAGCTCTGGTGAACACCAGTTAGTGCTTGGACCCCGCACCTGTTTGTATATCTATCCTACTGGTGGGTTGGAGCCTCTCTACTTCTATAGCTACTGGTCTCTGAGCCGGACCCCTGACTGACACTTAAATGGTTGACGTCATTAGAGCGTGACCCTGATCTTTACACTTTAACATTCGCTGCACTGAAATACCAAGTAACTTTGTTGGCCTTGCCTTGTCCTCCACTCCTCTTTTTCTCTCCCCACATGCACGCTTTCATTTCTTACTTAGCAAAACAGTTTTGTTGCCTTGACTCCCAAGAGCCTCCCAAGATGCATGTGTAGGTAAAGGACTATTAGGAGATGTCGTTTTGAGAGGCTGTGTATGTCAGTATGGACTGAGCACCAGTAGCTGCCCCTGCAAGAATTTTACAAGCCTGGTGATGATGTCATGGTAGTAATAAAGTTGTTTCTCACTGCATAAATTAAGTAAAAGAAAAAAAAATACCAAGGCATTATCTAGAGAGATCAAGAGAGGTTTTGGGTAACATTTGGGAAATGACTGGACTTATACTTTAATGCGGCGTACACATGCTCGGACTTTCCGTCAGGATTGTCCGCCGGACCTAATCCAGCGGACAAACCGCCGGACTTTCCAGCGGAGGTCCGCCGGACTTTCCGAGCGTATGGACTTGCCCACACACACTTTTCCGGCGGACAATCCCGCGGAAAGTCCGCTCGTGTGTACGCCGCATAAGAATGAATTGCAATGTACCTATAAAGTGTATTGCCATATGCCCTATGCCGTAAATGCCCCTTTTAGGATTAGTCTACCTACAACTAATTGAACTATAGGCGTTAATAATTGCATGAACTGATCTGTGGTTTCTTTTTTTTTCTTTTATTATTCATTTATTTATTTTTGTTATAAGAAAAGAAAAAGAAAAAAAAGAATTTTTTCCCGGATCGACAAGATAATCACCAAAAACATTTCATTCTCTGTTTCCATCGAGATCCAAATATTATAATTCTGCTGTTTAATTTTAACTATAGACTTTAGGCAGACAACAGTAGACAAGATATAATATATTAATATATAAAATATATATTTAGAAAATTTGAGAAGAGAGAAAAATAAAATAAAAAAAGTGATGAAGAAGGGGGGCGCATTGATTCCCCTAAACGCAGATGTCATCTAAAAATATTAGTTATATTCCCTTGGTGTACAAACATATGATAAGGGAAAATACCTAGTCCATGGGTCATTATGTTAATAACTTAGGGGACTACAAGCAATTTGATAACCTATAGATAGCTTAAATTCTCTTCAAACATCCCGCAATTATAGTTCACGGGTTGTCGATTACGCTGCACGAATTCCCCTGTGAGTATTGTATGATCTATCTGGTTAAACCAAAGCATAATGAACAAGGCTAACAATGACATCCAATGTAAAGTCTCATTATTCTTTGCAGAATTTAATAAATGAGGGATTAAACAATGCCGTTGATCTTTCTATGAGATATTGGAGTCATGAAATAAATAGATTCAAGAGTCTACAGCAACTCTTTTTTTCTTCAGAGGAACCCTTGAAATATTTTTAAGATCTCAGGTAAACCCCGGTTAAACCAATTCACTGGAGGTCAGTGGGAAAAATGCCCCTTACAGTGGAGGTCAGAATCCACCCTTATAGACAGATAAAAAACCACAGAACCCTGGTTGAGATTGGCTGGTCTAAAGCCCCATACACACGCGCGGATTATCCGAGGACCAGGTCCGTCGGATCCTGTCCGTCGTACTTTGTCTGATGTTGGTTTTGCGTACACACGGTCGGACAAAGTTGTCGGAAAATCCGATCATTCTGAACGTGGTGACGTTTGTTGCCTACGACGGGACTACGTAGAGGCTAGTAGCCAATAGCTTTGGTCTTGTAATGTGATCTGAGCATGCGTAGCACTTTGTCCGTCGGACTACCATACACACGATCGGATTTGGTGTGATCGGACCTTGTTGTCCAAAAATCTATCCAGCAGGAGATAGGACTTTGTCCGTCGGACAATCCGACACGGTCGGATTTTTCGACAACATTGTCCGATCGGACAGAATCCATGCGAAAATCCGACCGTGTGTATGGGGCTTTAAGGTAAAGGACAACCTAAAGTCTTAGTTATTACACTCACTCTAGACCAGAAGTGGCTCTAGGCTTTGTGAGGCCTTAGGCAAATCTTAAACATGAGGCCCCCTCACGCCCAAAATCAGAAAAATAATTCAAGCTATAAAAAAATAACTGTACATATATTAAGAGCCTTAAATCCTATGAACTATGAATTCACAGTTTCTAGAATTTTGGTGATGACAGGGGGTCGGTAGGTGCCATGATATGCCAGATGGCATATATATCATCAGGGCTGTGTGTGGGGCGGCTGGCAGTAGTGATTATCGGAGCCCCCTCGGTCAGGGGTGACGTCACAGGATGTGTCATGGCATTGGTAGGTCCTCCATTACAGAAATTCATCCTGGAGAGTGGAGCAGAGTGAGAGCTGCTCGGCCGCTACTGGCATTAGCTGGGCTCTGCACATGGCAGGAGATCCACAGAGCCTGGCAGAAGGGGAGGAGTCGGGAGAGGGGAGTACATGGAGCCACCCACTGACCCTGGCAGTGCTGAATTGAACAGTCCGCCCCTGGCAGGGGTAAAAGTAGTAGCGCGCAGAGAGACGGTCCTGGGGACACCGACTAGGGGACATTCCCTCCAACTCCCACACACGTCAGGCAAATTAGGCGGCCGCGAGGCCCCTGGGAGTGCGAGGCCTAATTTGCCTAATTAGAGAGCCACCTCTGCTCTAGACCAGTGGTCTCCAAACTGCGGCCTGGTGGGCAGTTTGCTGCCATTTACTTGCTTTTATCTGGCCCGTTGAGCAATATTTCATCCTGACACCAACAATGGGGCATGATTCCCCCCCCCCCCCTCAGTGACACCAGTGAAGGGGCACACCAACGATATGAGAAAAAGAAAGGTGGGATTTTAAATGATCTATTGATTTGTGGGGGTGAGATAATATATTTAATTGGTATATTGAGTCTGACAATACATAACAATGATGCACATAGTAGAAAAGGTTTAATATGTATACATACACATACATGGTGTTGACCTCATGAATACATTACATATACATATCAAAGGGACGGCATATAAAATTAACAAGAGATTTAATATGGATAAAATTAATCATTGCAAATTCAGATATGTACACATCATCTAAATGGCACTATGCAGTGTAATCAGTGGTAAGAAACACAGTATAATCATTTCATAGAGTCTAAGTAGGTTCCTATCAGTAGGCATGAGAATGCCTCCTAAAAGACTGACGCGTTTCATGGATAATACCACTCTACAGGGGCAGATGCATGCGACTCTATAAAAGACAAGAAAACATGAGTAGACCAGTATGATCAAACGTTATACCCCTCAACGGGGAGGATGTGTCGTTGGTGCGGGGACATCAACGATAAGACACAGTTCCTCCCAATGAGACCAATGTTGGGGAACCATTCCTTCAGTGACACCAACGATGGGACATGATTCTTTCCACCCAATGACACCATTGATGGGGCACAATTCCTCTCACTGACACCAAAGATGGGGCATTGTTTACTCCCAATGATGCTGGGACATTTTCTATTTCCAATGGCCAGTCTGGCCTCCCCTAAAGTCTGAAGAACAGCAAACTGATCCTTTGTTTAGAAAGTTTGGAGACCCCTGTTCTAGACCAATATGTTTGAAAGACAGGACAAAACCACCACATGCGTGCATAGTTCCATTGGTACTTCTCTGAGACTCCAGCAGTGAGATCTTCTTGATGAACATCAATGCACCAAGCAGGACACATACTGAATTGCCTACATAAGCCAGGCAGCGGGTGACGAGCAAAGAGCTGTGGGTCAGGCAGCGGGTCCTGTGCCCTCTCCTAGATCACGGCAGCTTCCGCCGTGCATCTCTTCTCTCCCCCTGCTAGGCATCCAATAGAATCGCTTGTCCTTTCAGCCAATCGGGTGACGTGTCTCAGACCCGCTTCCTGATTGGCCCAGGAGGAGAATCAGTGTGACAAATAGCGAATATTTATTTGCCATCATCACACAACTGGGTGGGCTTCGGGCGCAGTGCTCTGCGCCCCAGAGCCCACCCTTTTTTAAATCCTATAAGAGCCTCTGGCTCTAATCACATGCTTCAAAAAACCACCCCCGCCATTGGAATCCATGTGTCCGGCGTCCCTGTATGTAGATCAGGGGGCCAGACGAATGGATAGGGGAGGGCGGCGCCCGTGTGCCCCTAATGCATGGGCCGCCACTGATTTATAGACTGATCCAGTCTAGCTAAACCTGTTCTTCAAACATCTCATGTTTTCCAACTGTGGTGAGAAAGACTTTGTTGCTGCTATTTAGAGAGAAGGAGTTGTCCTCTACAGAATTATGCTCAAGCCTTTTGGAGTATTCCACATCACCCCGATTCCCCTCCCATATACTGTATCTACGAGCAATAAAATACAAAAAGACAAACCCCCTAGACCAGGGGTGGCCAACCAGTGGCCCGGGGGCCACATGTGGCCCGCAGAGCCCTCTGATGTGGCCCGTGACCTCCTGCTCTGGAATGGTTTAACAAGCCCAGATCGCAGGTGTCCGACCTGTCTTACCACGGCATCAGTGTTGTGAATGAAGCTGATGGCAGAGGAAGAAAGCGGCTGTAGAGCAGAGCCCCATAAGCCGATGTTTCCTGTACAGCTCCGTCTTTTGCCACAGGCAGAATCTATGGCAAAGTTCAGTTAACCCGCAGGGAATTTGTCCCCCCTTCCATCTGGGTGGATCGGATCGGAGGGCCTATAGAGTAGCTGTGACCTGTCATCCGCCCGCTCCGCTCATTGTGGCCCGTGACCGGTTACCAAGCTGCTTAAGTGGCCCTCACTCTTAAAAAGGTTGGGCACCCCCTGCCCTAGACCAACCATTCTCAACCAGGGTTCCGTGGAACCCTAGGGTTCCACCAGAGGTGGTTAGGGGTTCCTTGAGCTGTGGCTAGGTGACCTTCCATGTGATGATGCCTGCACAGTTCCAGGCTCAACACCACTTGGCAGAGCCAGGGGCATGACTGTTAGGGTGGCATTCTGACCACCACTGTAAGATGAGCATTCACCCCACTGACCACTAGACATGTGCAATGCGTTTAGTTTTTTTTCGTTTTTAGTTTTTTTTCGTTATTTTCGTTCGGTCGTTTTCGTACGAATGAACGAATCATTCGAATCGAACGAATCCGAATAACGAATCGTAACGAATCGTTCGAATCGAACGAATCATTCGAATCGAACGAAAATCCGAAAAAAAATAATTAGAAACAACGAATGTACTAATAAAGAAAATCCGAAAAACGAAAACGAACGAAAAAATTCGTACATTCGTAACTTTTTTTTTTTGTTGAATTGGTAATTTTCCGTGTCCCTTACAATGGTGCTGCTAAACGTGCTTCGAATGGATTGAACAAAAAAATTCATACATTCGTAACTTTTTTTTTTCGATTCGTAACTTTTTTTTTCGATTCGTAACTTTTTTTTTTTCTTTCGATTTGTAATTTTCCTTGTCTCTATTGAACCAAAAAATTCGGACATTCGTAACTTTTTTTTTTTTTCGATTCGTAACTTTTTTTTTTCGATTCGTAACTTTTTTTTCAATTCGTAACTTTTTTTTTTTTTTTTCCATTTGTAATTTTCCGTGTCTCTATTGAACCAAAAGATTCGTACATTCGTAACTTATTTTTCGATTCGTAACTTTTTTTTTCGATTCGTAACTTTTTTTTTCAATTCGTAACTTTTTTTTTTTTTTTTTTCCATTTGTAATTTTCCGTGTCTCTATTGAACAAAAAAATTCGTACATTCGTAACTTTTTTTCGATTCGTAACTTTTTTTTTTCGATTCGTAACTTTTTTTTTTCGATTTTTAAATTATTAAAATGTAATAATAGCATACACATTACATCAAATTATGAATTATGCTCCTTTTACGAATCTACGAATGTTACGAATTGTTACGAATAATTACGAATGCGTCCGAAAGTTTTTTTCCGTTATTTTCGTTCGTTCGTTTTCGTACGAATGAACGAATCATTCGAATCGTACGAATCCGTACATTCGTAACTTATTTTTCGATTCGTAACTTTTTTTTTTCGATTCGTAACTTTTTTTTCAATTCGTAACTTTTTTTTTTTTTTTTTTTTTTCCATTTGTAATTTTCCGTGTCTCTATTGAACCAAAAGATTCGTACATTCGTAACTTATTTTTCGATTCGTAACTTTTTTTTTTTCGATTCGTAACTTTTTTTTTTCGATTCGTAAATTATTAAAATGTAATAATAGCACACACATTACATCAAATTATGAATTATGCTCCGATTACGAATCTACGAATGTTACGAATGTTACGAATAATTACGAATGCGTCCGAAAGTTTTTTTTCGTTATTTTCGTTCGTTCGTTTTCGTACGAAAATTAAACTAACGAAAAAAACGAATCAACGAAAAAATAACTCTTACGAATGTACGAATCGTTACGAATATGAACACCGACGACTTACGAATGTACGAATCGTTACGAATCGACGGAAACGAAAAAAACGAAAAAAAAAAAAAAAAAAAACGAATTTTTTCGGAAACGAAAATAAACAAATTTTTTTGTTGTGCACATGTCTATTGACCACCACCAATGTGAGGGGTATTTTCCCAATGACCATAAATAGAGCCATCTTAGCAGGGGTTCCTTTGAGGTAAAAAGGTTGAAAAAGACTGCCCTAGACTGTTCAATGAGTCGGAGTCAATGGACTGTTGCTTTGTGCCTGGCTGCCTCTGCTGCACTGTTTTGGCAAAGGACTGGTTAAATCTATGGCGGCTCCCTCAGGGGTAGCGTAGCGCTACATAGATATACAGTATTTTAATAAATGGGGCAATATGAGGTGGTTGCTGAATTATGCGTCTTCATGTTTTACTTTTCAACATATTTTTCTTGTGTCTTTCAGAGAGAAGCCGGACTGGAGTTTCACTCCATGTGGGATCATCGAGGCTTCTGCTGTAATCACTGCCGCCGCGGACAGCGGTATTGCCAGAAAGTCTGCGAGCCCATGCTGGGATATTATCCCTACCCATACTGCTACGGGTCGGGGCGTGTGATCTGCAGGATCATTATGCCCTGCAACTGGTGGGTGGCCAGGATGTTGGGCAGAGTTTGAGCAAGTTTGAGATCATTATTTGATTCTAAAAAGAAGAATTGCCATCCTGTGCTTCTAAAATTCTGTAAGTGCGCGGCGAATTTTGAGATCAGCAATTCAAGATAATATAAGGTAGAATAGGCAAAAAAAATTATTTTGGCTAGAAATGGGCTGAACCTTCTATGCAATAAAAACAACCAATACTTGTTCCTCAGTGATGCCTACACTATATTACCAAAAGTATTGGGACGCCTGCCTTTACACACACATGAACTTCAATGGCATCCCAGTCTTATGCCCCGTACACACGGTCGGAAAATCCGACCACAAAATCCATCGGATTTTTTCAGACGGATTTTGTCCGACACTGGTGTTGCATACACACGGTCGGACAAAGTTGTCGGAAAATCCGATCATTCCGAACGTGGTGATGTTTGTTGCCTACGATGGGACTAAGTAGAGGCTAGTAGCCAGTGATGTAAGTAACTGAGTTAAAATAAACTGAGTTACGTGACGCAGTTACTTTAGAGGGTAACGAGTAATCTAACTGATTACTCTTCCCCTCATGGTAACTCAGTTCCCATTACTTTGGCTTAGTTACCCCAATTACATCTACCGCCACTAGATGGCAGTAGTGTAATTCCGGTGTCCTGCCGAAAAAGTTCCCCCGCCGGATAAGGACCCCCTGTACTGCGCAGGTGCAGCGCTTGCACAGTACGAAGGACTACGGAGCTTCCGAAAATTGCCGAACCTAAACAGCTCTGAGGGAACTCTACACCACGCAGGCGCAGTTAACATGTAATTGTACGAGGGGATGCCGCACGCTCCCGATGCTCGTGCTACTCTGCAAGGGGCGTCTATCGTGTAACTAAGGGGCGGGTCTAGTATTACTGTAACCAAGGGGCTCATTTATTATTATTGTTATATATCGAGCTCTGCCCATTAATTTAACATTCGCCCTCTTCTGTAGCCATCCACCCCTTACACGATATAATAATAATAGACCCGCCCCTTGCTTACACGATATAATAATAATAGACCCGCCCCTTACACAATATAATAATAATAATAATAGACCCGCCCCTTACACGATATAATAATAATAGACCTGCCCCTTACACAATATAATAATAATAGACCCGCCCCTTACACGATATAATAATAATAATAGTAGACCCGCCCCTTACACGATATAATAATAAAAGACCCGCCCCTTACACTATATAATAATAATAATAATAGACCCGCCCCTTACACAATATAATAATAATAGACCCGCCCCTTACACAATATAATAATAATAGACCCGCCCCTTACAAAATATAATAATAATAATAGTAGACCCGCCCCTTACACGATATAATAATAATAGACCCGCCCCTTACACGATATAATAATAATAGACCCGCCCCTTGCTTACACGCTATAACAGATCTGCCCCTTGGTTAGAGTAATAATAGAGCAGCCCCTTGGTTACACGATATATAACAATAATAATAAATGCGCCCCTTGGTTACAGTAATACTAGACCCGCCCCTTAGTTACACGTGTAGAATATTAAAAAGCAAGTCACAGTTACTTTGCTGAGTAACTAATTACTTTTCCAATGTAGTAACTGAGTTACTAACGCAATTACTTTTTGGGAGAAGTAATTTGTAACTTAACTAATTACTTTTTTAAAGTAAGATGACCAACACTGCTAGTAGCCAATAGCTTTGGTCTTGTAATGTGATCTGAGCATGCGTGGCACTTTGTCCGTCGGAATTCGCTACACACGATTGGAAAAAGTCCGATAGGACTTTGTTGTCGGAAAATTTGAGAGCAGGAGATAAAACTTTGTCCGTCGGAAAAACAACGGAAAAAGTCAGATGGAGCCTACACACGGTCGGAATTTCCAACAACATTGTCCGATAGGACATTTTCCGTCTGAAAATCCGACCGTGTGTACGGGGCATTAGACCTTTCATTTGGCTCGCCATTAGTAAATCAGATTTCTCAAATCTGGGTCTCCTGTTTTTGTCAAGAGCAGCCTCACCAGAGCCACCATCCAGGGGTGGACTGACAACTCATGGGGCCCCCGGGCAATAGGAGATTATGGGGCCCCCAGGCAATCAGAGATTATGGGGCCACACAGTATACACACACAGTATACAATCACACAGTATACACATACATGTACACACAGTATACACAGACATGTTTCTATTGGCTGAGAAGGTACTGGAGAGGTGGGGCAGCTATAATCTCTGCATTTTTAGACCAAAAGGATGTCGGTAAGGGACATTTCAGAAACAGATGTAAAAACAAACACAGATTTTTACATACTGTCCCTGGTTTTACTGAGGCTGGCAACCCCGATGGGGCCCCCTAGTGGCCCGGGGCCCTCGGGAAGTGCCCGAGTGGCCGAATGGTTCAGTCCGCCCCTGCCACCATCTAAACGTTTACTAATAATTTGAAATCTCAGCATCTCATTTCTAGTTGTTCCAAAAACTATGTGCCTACAGGCTTGGGCTGGGTAAAAAATAAAAATCCAGCCCTGTTTTATATAATATATATTTATATTGTATCTGCAGCTGAACAGGATGGCAATCCTTCCAGAGTTAGTCCAAATATTTTTTCTTCCTAAACTAGCTTTCATACCGTATTCCTTCATTTATATTTCTGGTAATTACTATATATTGTATTTTTCACTGAAAAGTAAAATGCATTATTTTTTTTTGTATAGTCCATAAATCAGTATTGTGCTGTGATGTTATTTTTTTTTCTAGAAATATTAAGGTGTCAGTAGACTTTCACACAACACTCTCTATAAATCATCGAGGCCGATGAAGGTTTTGATTTTAATCAATAATATACAGCCAGGAATTTTTAATCCTCCGCCCAAAGGAACCAAAAATGAAAACAAAAGTTAAAACTCAGTTGAACTTTAAGTTTAAATTAGCTAAATAAATTCCAGGTAAATCAAAGTGAAAGGTGTTCAGAGTCTTAGGGGTCTATATATAAAACATTTGCCGTGCGCAATAGGCACAATATAAGGGGTCATTTCTTTCACTGACCACCAAGGTAAGGAGCATTTTCCTTAGGACACCTGAACAACTAATCTAGTAGGGGTACCCAAACACAGGGAAATTGTTTCAATGGTTCCTCTGGGTAAAAAGGTTGAGAAAGCCCGCTCTAGGGCAGTGATGGCGAACCTTGGCACCCCAGATGTTTTGGAACTACATTTCCCATGATGCTCATGCACTCTGCAGTGTAGTGGAGCATCATGGGAAATGTATTCCAAAACATCTGGGGTGCCAAGGTTTCGCCATCACTGCTCTAGGGGATCGGAACATGATAGAAGTTTGAGAATTAAGAATGCTTTGGTATTGTCTTCTGCTAAACGAGCAGAAGTAAGGCCGGCTCCCATGATGGAGCCCATAGGCGGGCTAAACCAAACACCGAACAGAACGCAATGATCTCCAGAAATTGGATATGTATGATACTGATGAATTATGTGATGTTTTTTAAAATAAATAAAGTTTTTATTTGTTTCCATTGGATGTTTTCCTATGTTCTTATGGCGGTAATGAGTTGGGTCTTTTAAGTGTAACCTCACCTTTGGTTGCAATTACATGTATTTTGTAACCCCACCACCACCACTACACCATCATCACCACCACCACTACACCATCATCACCACCACCACTACACCATCATCACCACCACCACTACACCATCATCACCACCACCACTACACTATCATCACCACCACCACTACACCATCATCACCACCACCACTACACCATCATCACCACCACCACTACACCATCATCACCACCACCACTACACCATCATCACCACCACCACTACACCATCATCACCACCACCACTACACTATCATCACCACCACCACTACACCATCATCACCACCACCACTACACTATCATCACCACCACCACCATCACCCGCCCCTCCTAGTCTTACACTAACTGTCCCCTATCCAGACAGATTAGATATGCAACTTGTTGGTGCCATCCTCCTGGTTATTCTAAAGCAGAATACAAACTCTACTTGGGATTCAGTGGAGGATATACAGCCCATGCACGAACCCGGCCAGCATCTATATGATAACAATATCAGATGAATTGTATCTGCATCCATCCATAAAAAGTTGCACTCCACACAGATAATAGCATCTTATACTAGAACTCATTTCCAAGGTGAAGGGAGAAAAGAATGGGGTTCTCAGTAGGTGCTGGCTGGGCAGTTTCCAGCATCCCATATCGGCCTCATCAAACAATGGATCAGAGGAGTGTGCCACATATGTCTCTACTAGGGATGGGCCCGGTTCGTCCGCTCGTCGAAACCAGAACTCTGAGGGCCGTTCGCATCAAATTCGTGTGATGCGAACGGTCCGCAATGCACTGCGCCAATCGCAGTGCATTGCTGGCTGATGATTGGCCAAGCATGCACTGTGACCCTGCATGCTTGGCCAATCATAGAGTCAGCGGCCGATTATAGCACAGGGGGTTTAGTACACGCCCCACACTATATAAGGCCGCCGCGCCAGCGGCCTCGTGTAGTGTGTTCCGGCGTTAGGAACAGTGACAGACCGTACTGTACAGTGTACACACTATATGAGCTTGTGATTCATTTCTGTGTGGGGAATAGTGTAGGGAAAAAGGAAAAATAGGCAGGGATAGTTTATTCTTCTCAGTGCTGTTCTCTAATCTCTACCAATGTGGCCATCTGCAGGAGTTAGTGTGTGTGTGTGCTGTGTGAGTATAAGTACGTAGAGGCTAGCAGCCAATAGCTTTGGTCTTGTAATGTGATCTGAGCATGCGTGGCACTTTGTCCGTCGGAATTTGCTACACACCTTTAGAAAAAGTCCGATCAGACTTTGTTGTCGGAAAATTTGAGAGCAGGATCTCAAATTTTTTCCGTCGGAAATTCCGATGGAAAAAGTCCGATGGAGTCCACACACGGTCGGATTTTCCGACAACATGGTCTGATAGGACATTTTCCGTCGGAAATTCCGACCGTGAGTACGGGGCATAAGTCTGTAGGGTTAAATATTGAGTCGGCCCATCCTTTGCATCTATAACAGCTTCAACTCTTCTGGGAAGGCCGTCCACAAGGTTTAGGAGGGTGTCTATGGGAATGTTTGACCATTCTTCCAGAAGCCCATTTGTGAGGTCAGGCACTGATGTCGGAGGAGAAGGCCTGGCTCGCCAGTCTCCATCGTAATTCATCCCAAAGGTGTTGAGGTCAGAACTCTATGAAGGCCAGTCAAGTTCCTCCACCCCAAACTCACTCATCTATGTCTTGATGGACCTTGCTTTGGAGAACCAAAGTTCTCCTCCACCTCATTTTTCCTCCCGAAGAAGCGTTTTTTCACCGCGAAATGTAGAGGATTCAGCATACTTCCAAAAGTAACTACACCTTACCAGCAAACACCAACTTGGAATGCTGAGGATTTTTGAAATGTCTAATTGTTGTATTTTACACTTATGGACATATGTCTCTGTTTTTAACTATGGATAAATAAAACTTTGAAGGAAATCAACCCTGAATATTCACTGGAAGGACAGATCCTGAAGCTGAAACTCAGATTCTTTGGCCACCTAATGCGAAGAGAGGACTCATTGGAAAAGACCCTGATGCTGGGAAACATGGAAGGAAAAATGAGAAGAGGACAACAGAAAACAAGATGGATAGATGGCATCATCGAAACAATGAACATGAAGTTAAGTAAGCTTCGGGAGGCAGTGGAGGACAAAAAAAGCCTGGTGCGCTATGGTCCATAAAGTCACAAAGAGACGGACACGACTAAACCACTCAACAACAAATAAAACCTTATCATTTTTTTAAATGTCATTGTAATTCTTGGGTGCCGAGATAGTCCATTTATCCCTCGCTTGGGGGCACACGAGGGATGCTCCTTATTTTTTATTTCAAGTGTTAGGATGATGGTACCCCACAGTACATTTATAACTTTTGAGGCCCACGCCATACTATTGTGATTCAGAGATTCGGACAGTGGCGGCCTGTAATGCAGGGTGCACGGGCGCCACAACCCCCCCCCCCCCCCGATACATGCGTACGGCCCCCAAATCCACATACAGGGCAATGGGTGCATGGATTCCAATAGTTTTTTTTTTTGTTAAGCACATGATTAGAGCCAGAGGCTCTAATAGGCTTCAGAAAAGGGTGGGCTCAGAGCACTGCGCCCTGAGCCCACCCAGTTATGTGACAATAGCGAATGATTGTTCGCAATTGTCACACTAATTCTCCTCAAAGCTAATCAGGAAGCGTGGTCCTGAGACCCATTTCCTGATTGGCTGAAAGGAGAAGCAATCCCATTGGCCTAGGAGGAGGAGGAGGGTAGGAGCGGTATGGTGGCTGACTCCTACTGCTCTATCCTTAGAGGATGTGTACAGCATGGCCAAGAGCCTGGGCTCCGAGCTGCAGAGCCTCACTAAGCAGTAAGGCCCGGAGTCCATGTCCGGGGGGTGGTCCCGCAAGTGGTTCGGATGCTGGAGCTGCTTGAGAGTTTTGCGGCCACCAGGAAAGAGCGAAGCTGTACAGAGGAGCAGCTGCTGATCAGAGCCGTGCAGAGTATGGGCAGATAGGAGCGACGATCCCTGGTGTGTATACTGAGCCTGTCAGAAACCATGAAATCAGACAGAAGTACAGTTAAATCACACTTGTTTAATAATAAAAGTAAAATAGAACAAACGTAGTCAAAACATAGCCAGACTTCAGGAACCGGAACGGATAGTCAGACAAGCCAAGCGTCAGGGAGCTGGAGATGAGCGTAGTAAAACAGCAAGTAGGATCTGGAGCCAGAAGGGATGTCAGCCAAGCAAGTCTTTTCAGAATGCAGGAGAGCGTCTCTGTGATGTTGACCACTGCCAGGTGTTTTTTTACCTTAATGCATAGGATGCATTAAGGGGAAAAAACACGAAGGTTTACAACCCCTTTAAGTAGCCTGTGGATGGGGCCAAGTCAGCAGGTGACCATGCTGTCCGGACAGACAAGGGTCTGAGGAGGGACATCAAATGCATAAAGCGGCATTTGAAACAGAACAGCAACAAAAGTTTCCCTTTAAGCCTTGTTGACGTTATCCAGGTAGAAATGACGATTTAATTATAGAAATGGAGCGCACGGTAAACTCCGGAGTCTCGTCTCATTAGCCGCCTTCCCGCGTTATCCCAGCCTCTGGTCTCCATTTTCCAGGATACGCACTACGGACGCTCCCTGCGCCTCCGGGGCTCTCTCTTTTCATCTTCTCGGTGAGTTAATGAAAGGCACGGCCTCCTATTGCACACGTACCTTTTTTTTTATTGTGGTTTACAAATTACTCATATGCAGAGTGTCATCACGTTCCTAATTTAATGCTGTTTACCACATAAAAATTAATGGCTTCTGGTGCCATTTGCATGTTGAGTAGTGGTCCATGATATTGGTTATGGAAATGAAATGTTTTCTTGGCAGTGGGGCCTAATAAACGCTCAGGAGCAGTTTATTTCAATTAGCTAGCTGGGAATAAAGAGACATGAAAACGCGCGGCGCGCGGCCTCAGATGACTGGCGCGGTGGCTATCCGAGGATTGGCGTCACTTTTACTCGTGTCCTTCGACTATTACTAGACGTATTATACTCTTATTATCCTACTTTTATCATCGGCATTTAATATTGTGCAAATCGCTCTTCAGCCAGCCATTGTGCTTCGCATCGCTTTTTTGCATTTGCAACCCGTAATTATAACACAGAACTCTTTTTACGGCTGAAAGGAAAATATACTCAAAGCTGAAGTGCAATCTGCTTATACTTGGCTTTTCATGACCCTTTCCTGCTTTTGACAAGATGCTAATAAAATGTTTGCATAGCGCCTTTTAACCCCTTCAATCCCGGACACTTTTACCCCCTTTCCTTTCCCAGGCTAGTTTTCAGCTTCCAGCGCTGTCGCACTTTTGCCGCGTACACACGATCGCACATTCCGACAACAAAATCCATGGATTTTTTCCGCTGGATGTTGGCTCAAACTTGTCTTGTGGGAAGGCTGAACGGGGAGATGCGGAAATAAACAGCATCTCCCCGTTCTGCCTAGCAACTAGTGACGCCGATCTCTGCTCCCTGTGATTGGAGCAGAGCTCAGCATTCACTAGCTGACAGCCACGCCCCCCCCCTACAGTAAGAAACACACCCCTAGGCACACTTAACCCCTACACTGCCAGTGTCATTTACACAGGAATCAATGCATTTAAATAGCATTGATTGCTGTATAAATGACAATGGTCCCAAAAATGTGTCAAAAATGTCCGATGTGTCAGCCATAATGTCGCAGTCACAATAAAAATCGCTGATCGCCGCCATTACTAATAAAAAAAAATTATTAATAAAAATGCTATAAAACTATCCCCTATCTTGTAAACGCTATAACTTCTGCGCAAACCAATCAATAATAGCTTATTGCGATTTTTTTACCAAAAATATGTAGAAGAATACGTATCGGCCTAAACTGAGAAAAAAAATGTTTTTTTATATATTTTTGGGGGATATTTATTATAGCAAAAAATAAAAAAGAATGCTTTTTTCATCAGAGGCGGCTCTCTAATTAGGCAAATTAGGCGGTCGCCTAAGGCCTCGCACTCCTAGGGGCCTCACGGCTGCCTAATTCGCCTGATGTGTGTGTTACAGTTGAAGGGAGTATCATGCAATTTATACAGTTCATTTCTATTGCTTTAATTATTTTTCCCATTTTGAGCATGAGTGGGGCCTCACGTCTAAGATTTGCCTAAGGCCTCACAAAGCCTAGAGCCGCCTCTGTCTTGCATACACACGGTCACACAAATGTTGTCGAGAAATTCCGAAAAGTCAAGAACGCCGCGACGTACAACGCGTACGACGAGCCGAGAAGAATGAAGTTCAATAGCCAGTGCGGCTCTTCTGCTTGATTCCGAGCATGCGTGGAACTTTGTGCGTCGGAATTTGTGTACACACGATCGGAATTTACAAGAACGGATTTTGTTGTTGGAAAATTTGAAATCCAGATCTCAAATTTTGTGTGTCGGAAATTCTGATGCAAAATGTCCGATGGAGCCTACTACACGGTCAGAATTTCCGACAACAGGCTCCCATCGAACATATTCCGATAGTGTACACGTGGCATTTGAATGACAATTGCGCGGTCATGCAACACTGTATCCAGATGCCATTTTTATAATTTTTAAGCAGATAAAGCTTTCTTTTTAACCCTTTTGCGGCGTACACACGGTCGGAAATTTCCGATGAAAACAGTCCGATGGGAGCTTTTCATCGGATTTTCCGACCGTGTGTACGCCCATCGGTCTTTTTCTGTCGGAATTTCCGACGGACTTTGAATTGAGAACCTGTTCTCAATTTTTCTGACGGAAAACCTTTCTATCGGATTTTCCGATCGTGTGTATGCAATTCCGACACGCAAAATTCCGACGCATGCTCGGAAACATTAAACTTCCCTTTTATAGTGCTGTCGAACGTGTTTTATGCCGCGGTGTTATTGACCGTCGGAATTTGGTGTGACCGTGTGTAGGCAACACAGCTTGAGCGGAATTCCGTCAGAGTTTTTTCCGACGAGAATTCCGATCATGTGTACACGGCATTACACGTCTAAACCTATTTCTGACATTTGTATTTTTTGCTAGAAAATTACTTAGAACCCCAAACATTATATATATATATATATATATATATATCTATATATATATATATATACATAGATAGATAGATAGATAGATAGATAAATAGATATTTCTTAGCAGGGACCCTAGAGAATAAAATGGCAATCGTTGCAATATTTTATCTCACACCATATTCAAGCAGCGGTCTTTCAAACGCAATTTTTTGGGCAAAAAAGACACTTTCATGAATTAAAACAAAAAAACAAAACAGTAAAGTTAGCCAAATTTTTTGGTATAATGGGAAAGATGATGTTACGCAGAGTAAATAGATACCTAACATGTCGTGCTTTGAAATTGCGCACACTCGTGGAATAGCGACAGACTACGGTACCTAAAAATCTCCATAAAAAAATGTTACGGTTACCAGGATAGAGTTACAGAGGCTCAAATTATTGCTCTCACTCTGACGATCGCGTTGATTTTAACACGATTTACATTTTCGGGCGCAACTTACGTATGCGTTTTCTTTGCTGCATGTGCACACAGGGACGGGTGCTCTTTAAAAATTTTATTTTTTTACATTGTCCCTTAAATTTTTTTTTTTTTAAATTTGATCACTTTTATTGCTATCACAAGGAATGGAAACATCCCTTGTGACAGTAATAGGCAGCACAGGCATGGGCGTCCGCAGAACTTTTTTCAGGGGGGGCATAATTTTAGGGTCACCCATTCACTGCCCCTTTTTGACAATGTAATTATCACATTATCCTAGTCAGAGACTGCAGATGTATTACAGTCCCTAGGATAAGTAATGGATAATGGCCAACAGGTCCTCTTACCAGACCCAGCAAAACTACAGCAGTGATCACTCCGACTGGACGATCGCTCACTCTGGGTTCCCCGGGGGCGACACTGGTCGGTAGTGTAGCATGTCTGTACACTGGCAGTGGCTCAGTCTTTCTCTCTCTAGTGGTGCCGGGCAGCGTGGCTCTCTCTGGTGGTGCTCCTCAGCGTGGCTCTCTCTGGTGGTGCTCCTCAGCGTGGCTCTCTCTGGTTGCGCTGGGCAGCGTGGCTCTCTCTCTGGTGACGCTGGGCAGTGTGGCTCTCTCTCTGGTGGCACTGAGCAGTGTGGCTCTCTCTCTGGCTTCCGCCCAGCACACTCCTCGTCCTGTAGAACTCTCTCCCTCAGCTTTTTTCCAGGCTGCAGTCTCTCAATCTCTCTCTGCATCGAGCTGTAGCCTCCTCCCTGTGGAAAACGGGGCCGCCAATCTTTGGGACTACATGTCCCATGATGCTCTCCTCTGCTAGTTTCCTTTGATTGGCCCTCAGTTATAGCCAATAGGGAAGGAACGGAGCAGGGCAGGAAGCTGGGCGGGGAACCTGGTGAGAGCCGCCGTCTCTTCTCCCTGACAGGAGAAAGGGGGGGGGCGAGCGGGAGAAACCTCTGACAGCTCGCAGCTCGCCTTTCTCCTGTCACAGTGCTGCCGAGTTCTCTGCTGGACTGAGCAGGGAAAAGAGCCGTAGTCACACTACACTGATGGGGGGGGCTTGACAGCACCTTGATGGTGTCACCCCACTGGCAGGTGGCACCCGGGTGCGGGCTGCCCGCACCCTGATAGCGACACAACTGTGCTGAATTTAAGATCCAATCCCTGATTCCAGGGGGGGCACTTGCCCCCCTTGCCCCTACCTGTGGACGCCCATGAGCACAGGTACTCTTTATGGAAGGATCGGGGGGTCTAAAAGACCCCAAATCCCTCCATTGCACTAAAAAGTATTCAGATCGCCAGAATTGGCGATTCCAAATACTGTTTTTTTTTTTTTTTTAATCTGCGCCATTGGTGCCTGAGTAAACCGTTGTGACGTCGCTTCCGGGATTTTACATAGGAGACCCGATCGAAGCAGAATCCGGCTTTGTTTGGGTCTCAGCCTGGGCTGCGGACGCACCGGCTGGCGGCTCGGGTGTCCCGGTGGGATAGGAGGCACGGGAAGAGCGGCGGAAGGCGGCCGGAGGGGGGGAACAGCCCCTCCCGCTCCTTTTGGATAACAGCCGAGCGGCTTTTAGCCAGATCGGTGGTTATCACTAAAAAGCCAACCGCTGGCTCTAAAAAAAACGGTATCCTCCCTTAAAGACATCAACGTAAATTTGCGTACAGTCGGCGTGAAGGGGTTAACCAACACTGGGTTTGTTATTTTTTACCTTTTTTAACTAATGAAAAAAGACCAAAAATTTTGGGGGAAAAAAGTCTTCTAAGACCCCATATGCCTTCATAAAGTGTACCTGTCACGTGCCTATTGCTGTCAAAAAGAGTAAAATAAATATAAAATATTTAAAGCCTCCCATCTCTCACGCGCAGAAGCGAAAGCATACGTAAGTCACGCCTGCATTTGTAAACAGTATTCACACCACACATGTGAGGTATTGCCCCAATCGTCAGAGTGAGAGCAATAATTCTAGCACTAGACCTCCTCTTTAACTCTAAACATGTAACCTGTAAAAATGTAAAAAGTGTCACCTATGGACCGGAGTTTGTCGCCATTCCACGAGCGTGTGCAATTTAAAAGCGTGACACGTTAGGTATCTATTTACTCGGCGTAACATCATCTTTCGCATTATACAAAAAAAAATGTCTTTTTATCCAAAAAAATGCACAAATACCGTGTGACATAAAATATTGCAATGATCGCCATTTTATTCTCTATGGTCTCTGCTAAATATATATATATATATATATTTGGGGGTTCTAAGTAATTTTCTAGTAAAAAATATTGATTTTAAATTGTAAGCAACGAATGTTAGAAAAAGGCCTGGTCCTTAAGGGGGAGCGGAAGATAGGATTTACCTCCTTAATGACCAGGTCATTTTTTTGCGATACGGCACTGCGTCGCCTTAACTGACAATTTTGCGGTCGTGCGACGTTATACCCAAACAAAAATGTACGTCCTTTTTTGCCACAAATAGAGTTTTCTTTTGTTGGTATTTGATCATCTCTGCGGTTTTTATTTTTTGCGCTATAAACAAAAAAGGAGCGACAATTTTTAAAAAAAATTTTTTTTGCTATAATAAATATCCAGGTTTCAGGCAGACTGAAACCCAGACACAAGATTCAAAACCCGAACTGCCCGGGTGAATCCTGGACAGGTGGCAACCCTACTCCATATATGTCTATCTATCTATCTATCTATCTATCTATCTATCTATCCCAACATAATCAGACCCCTATAATTCTATTCAGTACTGACTGGAGGAGGAGAGTGATCACTGTTCCTGATCACTAGGAACAGCAGATCTCTCTCTACTCCCCTGTCAGAACAGGGATCTGTTTGTTTACATTGACAGATCCCCGGTTCTGGCTCTCTGTGGAGCGATCGCGGGTGGCAGGCGGAGCGCGTTCCCCCTATCGCTCTTAAAGCGGCCGACGTACACCTACGGCGTTTCACACAGCTGGTGCCAGCCTGCCACAGTATAATGATGGCAGCTGGTTGGCAAGCGGTTAAACAGATGGTCCAGCACCCTACACCCCTCTCCAGGAATAAAAACTTGACAAAGGGTCTTACCCTTCCCCACTCTCTACAACAAAAAAAAAAGTTTTGCCCTTGCATATATTTTACAAAAAAAAAAAAAAAAACAAAGGGCAATCAGTAATGTATTGTTTGTAATAAAGGAGTGTGACTCATATCACTCATCATGTATTGTATTCATTGTACAACCTCTAATGGCATTATAAGAGCCCGGAGCTCATTTCATTAGAAGACCTTCACTCTCATAATGAAAGTACTGATTAAGGGCGCTGCTTTTATTATAAGATGTTAGACATTGCGTTTCATATGAAACCAATACTTACATAGGGACATTGCATTCATTGAATGACTATTACTTTCATCATGGGGATGATATGATCATGACTACTGACAACATTGTGTTCATTGTAAGATCACCATAAGACCACCCTTCACACTATAAGAGCAAATCCCTAATGGTACCGGGTATCATAGAAGTATTAGTTAAATTCAGTGGCGGCTGATGCTCAAAATTTTTAGGGGGGCGCAAACAAACTGAAAAATTCTGGAAAAAAAAACCCATCAATTGCAGCCTCACTGTACCATCAAATGCAGCCACTGTGCCCATCAATTGCTGCCACTGTGCCCATCAAACACAGCCACTGTGCCCATCAATTGCCGCCACTGTGCCCATCAAACGCAGCCACTGTGCCCATCAATTGCCGCCATCAAACGCAGCCACTGTGCCCATCAAACGCAGCTACTGTACCCATCAAATGCAGCCACTGTGAAGCACTGAATGCAGCCACTGTGCCCATCAATATGCAGCCTCACTGTGCCCCTTCATATGCAGCCTAACTGTGCCCCATCATATGCAGCCTAACTGTGCCCATCAAATGCAGCCTCACTGTGTCCCACTAAATGCAGCCTCACTGTGCCCAATCATATGCAGCCTCACTGTGTCCATCATATGCAGCCTCACTGTGCCCCATCAAATGCAGCCTCACTGTGTCCAATCATATGCAGCCTCACTGTGTCCCATCATATGCAGCCTCACTGTGTCCCATCATATGCAGCCTCACTGTGTCCCATCATATGCAGCCTCACTGTGCCCAATCATATGCAGCCTCACTGTGTCCAATCATATGCAGCCTAACTGTGCCACATCATATGCAGCCTCATTGTGTCCAATCATATGCAGCCTCACTGTGTCCCATTAAATGCAGCCTCACTGTGTCCAATCATATGCAGCCTCACTGTGTCCAATCATATGCAGCCTCACTGTGTCCCATCAAATGCAGCCTCACTGTGTCCAATCATATGCAGCCTCATTGTGTCCAATCATATGCAGCCTCACTGTGTCCCATCATATGCAGCCTCACTGTGTCCCATCATATGCAGCCTCACTGTGTCCAATCATATGCAGCCTCACTGTGTCCAATCATATGCAGCCTCATTGTGTCCAATCAAATGCAGCCTCATTGTGTCCAATCATATGCAGCCTCACTGTGTCCCATTAAATGCAGCCTCACTGTGTCCCATCAAATGCAGCCTCACTGTTTCCAATCATATGCAGCCTCACTGTGCATATATGCAGCCTCACTGTGTCCAATCATATGCAGCCTAACTGTGTCCAATCATATGCAGCCTCACTGTGTCCAATCATATGCAGCCTCACTGTGCCCCATCATATGCAGCCTCACTGTGTCCCATCAAATGCAGCCTCACTGTGCCCCATCATATGCAGCCTCACTGTGTCCAATCATATGCAGCCTCACTTACCTTACAGGCACCTCCGCTCGGGCCATGCGTTCCACGGAGCTGCCAACGTCACTTCCGGTTTCCCTTTTTTTTTTAGATACGTTTTAAGATAGATAACAGGTAGTGCATTAGAAACAAAGAGACAAAGAAAAAAGATCAAGTGTTCCATTGAGTCTGCCTTTTTTGTTTCTTCTCAAGCATGTCAGTACAGCTACACTGGAAGACAACAACGTCACAGGAGCCGAACCTAGCTGCAACAGCCTTTAACCACTTGCATACCAAGGACGTCATATGACGTCCTTGACTTTGAGTGGTGATATCTGAATGATGCCTGCAGCTATTGGCATCATTCAGATATCATTCTTTCCGGCCGGCGATTCTGTGCACTATAAGAATGATCATAGCGGCAGTTCCGCCGCCTGATCGTCCCCCCCCCCCCCCCCTCCCGCCGCCATCCGGTGCTTCTCCGGGCTCTCCCGTGCCATCGGGGGCCCGGAGAAAGAATCGCTCGCCGCCAGATGACGAGCATAGAGATTTCCGGTGACCAGATGGTCACCAGTCATCTCTATGACCGTCGGAGGCCCGGGCGCGACGTTATGACGTCACGCCCGGTACCCGGAAGTAAACAAAGCCGCGATCGCGGCTGTCAGCATGAGATCGGTAAAAAATTGCTTTCCAGCCTGGAGGAGAGATGTGGGGTCTTATTGACCCCACATCTCTCCATAAAGAGGACCTGTCACATACATTCCTATTACAAGGGATGTTTACATTCCTTGTAATAGGAATAAAAGTGATCCAAATTTTATTTTTTTTTAAAAAGTGTAAAAATAAAAATAATTAAGTAAAATAAAAATAAATAAATAAATAAATAAATTTAAAACGCCCCTGTCCCCTGTAGCTCGCGCTCAGAAGCTAACGCACACGCAAGTCCCGCCCGCATATGTAAACGCCGCTCAAACCACACATGTGAGGTATCGCCACGTGCGTTAGAGCGCGTGCAACAATTCTAGCCCTAGACCTCCTCTGTAACTCTAAACTGGTAACCTGTAAAAAAAAAAATTTATTGTCGCCTATGGAGATTATTAAGTACCGAAGTTTGGCGCCATGCCACGGTTGTGCGCCATTTTAAAGCGTGACATGTTCAGTATCTATTTACTCGGCGTAACATCATCTTTCATATTATATAAAAAAATTGGGCTAACTTTACTGTTTTGTTATTTTTTAATTCATGAAACCGTTTTTTTTTCCCCAAAAAAAAGGCGTTTGAAAAATTATTGCGCAAATACCACGTGAGATAAAAAGTTGCAATGACCGCCATTTTATTCCCTAGGGTGTCTGCTAAAAAAAACGTACTCAATGTTTGGGGTTCTGAGTAATTTTCTAGCAAAAAAATGAATGAAATGAATTACATGAAGGAAAATAGGCCAAAATAGGCCCGGTAAGAAAGTGGTTAATGAACCTACCCAAAAAAGTGCAAGAGTTTATCTTATGTTTTATCTTATGAAAAGAAAAAAATAAATTTTTTTGTCTGTACACATGTCTTATAGCTTCCTTCTTTCTTTCAATGGTTGTGTAAGGAAGTAGTGGGTGCCTATAACCAGTGACATCACTCGGCCCTAATAATTTATTGGTCGGGAATTCCCTATCCATGTAAATAAATGTGATAGGGATTTCCCCCACACTTTAAATCAGGCCATCCAGGTTTGTCAAAAAAAAAAAAAAACAGCATGAGGCCTCCCTTCAACTCTTTACCCGGCCCTTTGGGTCAAGTTCATATGTGATAAATGATGTCGCAAGAAAAGCCCCCACCCCTTTGTTTAACCACTTGACCACTGGGCAGTTAAACCCCCTTCCTAACCAGACCAATTTTCAGCTTTCGGTGCTCTCACACTTTGAATGACAATTACTCCGTCATGCAACACTGTACCCAAATTAATTTTGTGTCCTTTTTTTCACACAAATAGAGCTTTCTTTTGGTGGTATTTAATCACCGCTGGGTTTTTTATTTTTTGCGCTATAAATCAAAAAATACTGAAAATTCGGTTAAAAAGTGTGGTGGCAGAGCATTGCACAGTGGTGGCAGAGCATTGCACAGTGGTGGTGGCAGAGCATTGCACAGTGGTTGGTGGCAGAGCATTGCACAGTGGTTGCAGAGCATTGCACAGTGGTGGCAGAGCATTGCACAGTGGTTGGTGGCAGAGTATTGCACAGTGGTGGCAGAGCATTGCACAGTGGTTGCAGAGCATTGCACAGTGGTTGGTGGCAGAGCATTGCACAGTGGTTGGTGGCAGAGCATTGCACAGTGGTGGCAGAGCATTGCACAGTGGTGGCAGAGCATTGCACAGTGGTGGCAGAGTATTGCACAGTGGTGGCAGAGCATTGCACAGTGTTTGCAGAGCATTGCAGTGGTGGCAGAGCATTGCACAGTGGTGGCAGAGCATTGCACAGTGGTTGCAGAGTATTGCACAGTGGTGGCAGAGCATTGCAGTGGTGGCAGAGCATTGCACAGTGGTTGGTGGCAGAGCATTGCATAGTGGTTGGTGGCAGAGCATTGCACTGTGGTTGGTGTCAGATCATTGCACAGTGGTGGCAGAGCATTGCACAGTGGTGGCAGAGTATTGCACAGTGGGGGCACTACACATCCAGCCCACAGCGCTGGTCCCGTCTCTCCCCCTCTCCGCTTCTCTCCTCTCTGTGACGCCGGTTTGTGTACATGTGATCGCTCCGTCATTTTCGCTCCGTCGTTTACCGTGATCCGTGATGCGCCGGGTCCTCGGGACCCGGCGGTCACGGATGTTCCCGAGTGCGCACCCCAGGGGGCGCGTGGGAGCAAGTTTCTGGGAGGACGTCCGTAGGACGTCCACTCAGAACTTGCCGACCGCGCTGTAGACGTCTTTCGACTATAGCGCGGTCGGCATGTGGTTAAATGTGAGTAGTATGGATCGGAGCTATCATAATGCAGAGGGAAGCGAGGGGACCGGTAATTTGTTGGTGTTGCCATTTTTCTTTTCTTTTGGCGGGTCAGCGGGCATTGGGCCTCATGATTAACGTGGATTTACATCACTGGAGGACGTGATTGACGATGGATGAACTATGGTTGTGTTTTTATTTACATTTACATTTTTTATTTGTAAATGAGTATGGGTACTACTCATTTACATGGGGGGGGGGCAGTATGTGGGGCCCCCCTGAATTGTTAAAGAGAGCTTCCAGATCCCCCACACCCAAAGACCCCCACAACCACCGGGCCAAGGTCGCGGGGAAGAGGCCCTTGTCCTCATCAACGTGTGAAAAAGGTGCTCTGCCAGGGCCATCCCTTTCCCCCCAGCAAAGTACCCCCTCACCTTGAGGGCATGTGGCCTAGGGTGGTTTAGTAGGGGGAGGGTGATCACGTTGCATGCTCGGACAAGGGTCTGGTTTGAATTCGGCACATTTTTTTTTCTTGATTTCTTCATGGGGCTTCCCCTCAAAATCCTTACCAGACCCAAAGGTAGTATAGAATTAAAGGAGAAACAATTTTTTGAGGTCAACCCTAAAAATTCGTACAAGACCTGTTGTTAGAAGTCATGGGGCCCCGTACAGCCCACCTCACAGGGCTCCCCCAGGCACGTGGGTGCAGGTGTACAGCACCAAACACAGACAGTGTGAATTTGGACCGCTTAACCGCACCTGCATACATGTCGAATTAGGACCTGTGGCTGTGTCTGTACAGCCTCTGCACCCCCATAGAGTAACAGGTGGCTCTAGCTGCATGAACAAACACAGTTTACTATGCTTCAGTTATAAATGGACACCAGAATGATCGGTACCCATTGCTTACTGTGTTCATTCAAGAAATGAAGGAGCCAGTAAATATGACATGTTTAAGGGCACCCCCCTCTCCATCCTGACATCCGTCAGCGCTGCAAGGGGGGCACACAGGGGGATCGGAGCTGCAGGGAGGGGGGATATAATTGTGGAGGTGGGGTGAACAGAATAGCGGGGCGACACAATTACTGGAACCAAGTGAGAGGGAGAGGAGGAGAAGAGGTGGAGTCACGGGAATTGATTCCAGTAATTGCTCCCCACTCTGCCGGTCTAGTGAAATGCCATAAAGCTGTAGGGGCCCCTTGTTGAACATATAGAGCCTGGGCCCCGTACTATATCAGTGTCTTTGGGTCTGCCGGCTGCTCCCACCACCCATGAACTGCCTCAGTGCCAGGACAAGGTCGTCTAGAGCCCAGGGCAAATATGCTAAACTGCACACTCGCATTATGCACAAATACCCCCCTAAAAAATTTTTACCACTAATCTGCATGCTTACCCCTAAGCACAAATGTCCCCCTCCTCCCAGTACAAATCCACCCCCCTGCTGAAATCCCCCATCCCAGTGCAAATCTCATCCTCCCATCCCCCCAGCAAAAATGCACCCCTACTAGCTCAAATCCCCCCCCCCCTCAATAAATGTGTTTCCCCTTCTAGCACAATTCCCCTCCCCCTCTACCATATCACCTCTTCTAGCACTAATACCCCCTCCTAGAACAAATCCTCTTCCCCCAACCCCCCTCCTCTTGAATCACCACTTCCTGCACACACTGTCAACACCCCCCCCCCCCCCCCCACCACCACCACATACACACACAAATTTCCACTCTCAGTACCGTTCTTATCACCTGCCCTCCCCCTCCCAAAATCCCCCTTGTAACACAAATCCCCTCCCCAACAATCTCTTCGCATGCCCCCCTCCCCCACCTCACATGATACCACAGTGTCCCAGGGGCGGATCCAGGGGGGGCAATGGGGCAATTGCCTCCTCCGAGAATGTGGTGAGTGTGAGTGGGCAGCTCCGCGGGAGAGAGGGCGGGCGGCTCCACGGGTGAGAGCACAGGCGGCCCCGCAGGCAGGCGGCTCTGCGGGTGAGAGAGTGGGCGGGCCGGGCGGCTCGGTCGGTAAGCGGGCGGGTAGGAGAGCGGGCGAGCAGCTGGGCGGCTCGGTGTGTGAGTGGGCTGCTGGTCAATCAGGGAGCCAGCGGGTGGGGACCAAGAGACCACCTTAGCAGGAAAGTGGCACAGAAAGTGACAATTGTAGCAGGCAAGTGACAATCCGCAACGTGTGGCAGAGGACGTGGCAAGTGACAATCTGCGACGTGGCAAGTGACAATCTGCGACGTGGCAAGTGACAATCTGCGACGTGGCAAGTGACAATCTGCGACGTGGCAAGTGACAATCTGCGACGTGGCGATTGACAATCTGCAACGTTATTGTAGGCGACGTGGCATGTGACAATCTGCAACGTGGCAAGTGACAATCTGCGACGTGGCAAGTGACAATCTGCAACGTGTGGCAGGCGACGTGGCAAGTGACAATCGGCAACATGTGACAGGTGATGTAGCAAGTGACAATCTGCATCTGGTGACAGGCAACGTGACAAGTGACACGCTTGGGGCTCCCACTGATTCTACATTATGGTGAGTTGAACTATTTCATTATATATAACAATGTAATAATAGAAATAATGCGCTTCAATCATCCTGACACCATAACAACCATGGCGCCGTGATGATCGAAGCGCCAACACCAGACATTTCCCCGATAAATTGCCCCCAAAAAAACATATTTTCTGGCAGTGCCCCTCCCTAGACTAGACTCTGGATCCGCCCCTGCAGAGCCCAGGGCAGCCGCCCCTCCTGCCCACATCTCGTCCTGGCCCTGATATGTCTGTATTGTATACGGAAACTGAGAGACCCAGTGATGATGTCACTGGATTCAGAAATAAGCTATGTAATGAAAACAGAAAGGTTTTATTTAAAAAAAAAATTATTAGCATGTAGATGAGGGCGAGACCAGGGAAGCAAAATATAAAAGGGATTAAACATCAGCTTTAATAAAATCGCAGAGAACTAATGTTTGCAGCCTCTGCACCTTTAATGCAGAGTGAAGCCAACGTTCGTGTGATATATTTATATATCGAAATGTGATGGGAGGACGGAGAGAGATGAGTCAAAAGCAGCCCACCACTGCTTATCATGGCCTCTCCAGCTGCCACCCCCATAGAAGTCAATGGGGAACGTGCAAAACACGACAGCGAAACGCGGTGAATCAGTCCTTGTAAATCTATTTAATAAGGTTGATTGGCTGATGCCAGCTTTGATAAGCCCGCAGAAGTGTCAAAGTGCTGAAGTGACAAGTTTACAAGCAAGACGGGATGATTGGGATAAAGGGAGGAAAATGCGGCAAACAGCTTTCGACGAACGCTTTATCTGTAATTACATCTCCCAGATCTCTTTCCTTAATGTCATTATGCGTATTTAAACATTAATGGTGCTTGAAAAAGAGGGGGGAAAAAATAAATAAGAAATGCTCATTTTTATTCAAATACTGCATCATTGGCAGTGGGAGTTAATATCATTGCTGAACAACAGATGGGAACGATGCACCGACTCAAAAATTCTCACCTCTGATTTATTTTTTTACCCAACAGATTAATTAGAGGATAACTTACAAAAAGACTCGAGCAAGTTCACATCAATGGCTGAACTTCTTATTTTTTTTTTTTTTTTTTATAATATAGTAATAAGATAGCTTCCTCCTACCCATAGGAATATAGTAATTACGTGGAAATATATAAATATATTCTGAATTAATTGAAATTATAAGGAAATACTTCATTTCCATTAAAGTTTAATGTTACATATTCAATTGCTACATAAGACGTTTTGTAACTTAATATTATTAAAAGTTACATATCCGTTACATTTAATGGCCAGCTATGATTATCCCAAACTGGCCAAAAAAAAATGTACGTTTTTCTTTCTTTCCAGCACAAGTGGTAATCGGTTTGTAGAAATGAATATTTTTCCTGTTCCTTGAATGTGCTTGTGTCAGAGCTGGGCTCAGCCCTTCATTCCCTGAGCTGGCCACTCAGCTGTCGGCAAATTGCCAGCTCCTATCTCTCCACAGTTACTCAGCTGTTGATGATATCCTGCTCGTCAGTCCTGCCTACTTAACTGGTTCAGATCCGCCATATACAATTCGCCAGACTTTTGAAATGAACGAACTTGCCCACACACGGGGTAAAGTCCATTCATTTTGAACGTGACTCCAGGTAGACGGGACTAGCGAAGGAAGCCAATGTCGCCGCCTCGATCGGCGAGATTGACACCTTGCTAGCCCCGTCACCTGGTATGGATTTAAACAGGAATCCCTACGCCCAAAAAAATGGCGTGGGGGTCCCCCCAAAGTCTATAGCAGACCCTTATCCGAGCATGCAGCTCGGCCGGTCAGAAAAGGGGGTGGGGACGAGCGCGCGCCCCCCCCCCCCCCTCCTGAGCCGCTGTTTCTTTTTTGCTTTCTCACTCAGAATCTACAATTTTGGCACAGGTTCATATAATTTCCCTGAGGAAGCCAATGCTTTGGCGAAACATGTAGGAATTGATTACCTGTATTATACACTGACCTTTCAAACATCTTGGTGTGTATCTTCTATATAAACATTTATGCTGCTTGCTTACACACCCTCTGCACCCCTCTGCAGCTGCGGGCATCATCCCGGTATAACCCCCGAAAGCCGAGTACGCATATCTGCGTACACTCGGCGGGAAGGGGTTAAACTCACTTGGTGCCTTATCTGCATTATATTAGCCTCAGAACCTGTGTAATTCATATGTGTTTGGGTTTAAAGGGATGAGGTGGCAACCCTAGCTGTACTGGAAGGAAAATCCTATGGCATTAGTGTGGACCGAGCCTAAGTGGTGAAGACAATCCCACCTGCCCACTTTGTAGTTAGAAGGTACGGATATGACGGAACGCGTAACTTTTCTACGCAAGCAATCTCAACCACACGAGCCCGAGTTCTCGGAGCTAACCAGGCTGAGCCGACACGAACGCTCGCCACTGAAGTAGCTCATGAAATTGTGAAAGTTAAATATGAAGGCTGGTAATCATTTTCTGCATCCCTAATTATGTTTCCAACCACTGTAGAATGTAATTAGGAGAAAAGTCCTACTGCTTTCAGTATGATTGGATCCAGCAGTGCATGTGCAACAAGACTCCCAGGAAGCATAAATGGAGGTTGAGGTTGGGTTGTATAATGGGGGGGGGGGGGGGGGGGGGAATGACACTGGAAACGCTCCTGCAGGCCCTCGTGGACGTGAGAAGATCGATAGGCACAAACATTTGGCCGTAACGCTGCAGATTAGAATCTATCAGCGCTGTTTGGGGACGGCCGGGGGAACTCACGTGTGTTTCCCGAATCAGCCTAATGATTCCTGTAGTATTAGCCGAGCATCACCGTTCCTACCAATTAGACAAGACGGCATGACTGGGGTCTTAGGGTGGCCATTGGCTACAAGACATCTTCATCAAGAACGAAGGGCAGCGAGAGAGACGCCTGTTTTCTCTGAAAGGGGAAAAATAGATTTTTAAAAGCGGAGCATTCGTGCAAAATAAAAAATTAGCAAAAAGAACTGGTTTGTTTTTTAACCGCTTCAGCACCGGGCGATTTTTACCCCCTTCCTTACCAGAGCACTTTTTGCGATTCGGCACTGCGTCGCTTTAACTAACAATTGCGCGGTCGCGCGATGTGGCACCCAAACAAAATTGACGTCCTTTTTTTTCCCACAAATAGAGCTTTCTTTTGATGGTATTTGATCACCTCTGCGTTTTTTTATTTTTTGCGCTATAAACAAAAGAAGAGCGACAATTTTGAAAAAAAAACACAATATTTTTTACTTTTTGCTATAATAAATATCCCATTTTTAAAAAAAAAAAAAAAGATTTTTTCCTCAGTTTAGGCCGATACGTATTCTTCTACATATTGTTGGTAAAAAAAAATCGCAATAAGCGTATATTGATCGGTTTGCGCAAAAGTTATAGCGTCTACAAAATAGGGGATAGATTTATTGCATTTTTTTTTTCGTGACTGCAACATTGCGGCAGACACTTCGGACACTTTTGACACATTTTTGGGACCATTCACATTTACACAGCGATTGTTGCTATAAAATTGCAGTGATTACTATGTAAATGTGACTGGCAGGGAAGGGGTTAACACTAGGGGGGCGCTGCAGGGGTTAATATGTTCCCTAAAGTAGTGATTCTAACTGTGGGGGGAGGGGACTCACAAGGGGAGGAGACCGATCGATGATCCTCCGTACTGGGAACACATGATCGGTCTCCTCACCACTGACAGGACGTGGAGCCGCACGGTCCCGCTGTTTTCACGGGCAATCGCGGGTGCCCGTCGGACATTGCGGCCACCAGGCACGCGCACTGGGTCCCGAGCGACGCCCCCTAGGCGGCCAGGAATGGGAGGAGATCCACCTTGTGGGCGTCATATGACTATACGCGGGTAGTGAAGGGGTTAAAGATTAGGTTTATTGATATTATTTTTTTTTAACCCCTTCAACCCTTCAATACCGGGGCACTTTTACCCTCTTTTCTGCCCAGGCCAATTTTTAGCTTTCAGCTCTGTCACACTTTGATGCAACGCTGTACCCAAACAACATTTTTTATCATTTTTCGGAGACAGACAGAGCTTTCTTTTAAATAAATGAAAAAAGTCCGAAAATGTTGAGGAAAAAAAATAGTTTTTCTTTGTTTCTGTTATAAAATTTTGTAAAAAAGTCATTTTTCTCCTTCACTGATGTGTGCTGATGAGGCTGTACTGATAGGTGGCACTGATGGGCACTGGTGGGCAGCAATGATGGGCACTGATGAAGAGGCACTAATATGCACCGCTGATGGGCACTGATAGGTGGCATTGATAGATGGCACTCAGGGCTGGTGCAAGGATTTTTGACACCCTAGGCAAAACCTAATTCCCCCCCCCCCCCCATTGGCTCCACCCCTGACTCCAACCCCTTTGCCCTGCCCATGTGACAGGACGCGGAGCTATACAGGAAGCATCGGCTCTGCTAACTCTAGCTCTGGCTCCAGTGCTGCGCTGCACCTCTAATTACACTACCGGTCGGACGGAGCAGTTGCCTGAGACTGAGTTTGAGCATGCAGACACAAAGGGGAAACCGGCGGCCGGGCACCCCTAGGCAATTTGCCTAGTGGGAGCACCAGCCCTGATGGCATAATGGGCAGCCTTTATGTGCACTGATAGGCGGCCCTGATGGGTGGCACTGATGGTCACTGATGAGGAGGCACTAATATGCAGTGCTGGTGGGCACTGATAGGTGGCACTGATAGACGGCACTAATGGGCAGTCTTTATGGTCACTGAAAAGCGGCCCTGATGGGCAGCAACGATGGGCACTGATAGGCAGCAATGATGGGCACTGATAGGCGGCCCTGATGGGCAGCAATGACTGGCACTGATGGGCAGCAACAATAGGCACTGATAGGCGACACTGATGGGCACTGGTGGGCAGCACTGATGGGCACTGATAGGCGGCCCTGATGGGCAGCAATGATGGGCACTGATAGGGGACCCTGATGGGCACTGATGGGCAGCAATGATGGGCTCTGATAGGTGGAACTGATAGGAAGCCTTTATGAGCACTGATAGGCAGCAATAATGGGCACTGATAGGACGCATATGTAAACAGCACATATGTAGCCCCCTTGTGTAATACAAATACTGTATTATTAAAAAAAGGTAAAAAATAAATATAAAAATTTATATTAAATAAAATAAATAAAAATAATAAAAGGAATAATTTAAAAGCACCTCCATACACATACACACAAATGTGCACGTAAGTCTGGCACGCATATGTAAACAGTGCATATGTAGCCCCCTTGTGTAAAGCAATAAAGTTATATGAAAAATAAATAATAATGAAAAAAAATGAAAGCGTCTCCATTCCTTATGCATACACGCAAATACACGTGTAGGTCCAGCACACACATGTAAACAGCGATTGCGCCACACATGTGAGTTATGGCTGCAAATGTTGGAGTGAGAGCAATAATTCTAGGACCATAATTCATAATTCATTTGCGCTTAAAGCGTCACCTAGGGACAATTTTAGGTACCATAGTTTGTCGCCTTATATGTAAATCTTGCCATGTTTGGTATCTATTTACTCGATGTACCATCATCTTTTATTATTTACACAATAAATGTGTATTATTTTATGTTGGTGTGCGCTAAAATTAATTTTAGTGTAATTTATTTCTTGAAAATGTGCATTTGATATGATACAGTACGTGACATACAAAAATTGCTAAAGGCACCATTTTATTCTCCAAGGCCTCTGGTTTTTAGAAAATGTATGATGTTTCTGGGTTCTAAGTAGCTTTCTAGGGGGGGGGGGGGGGGAATGCTGATTTTAATGTGTAAGTGGTTAATGACCTCTGGTGATAAAGGGGTTAATACATTGCGATTGCATTACTAAGTAAAAGATAATCACTGTGCAAAGTAAATGTTCATTTTGTCTTTTTTTTTTTTCTTCATTGTTATTATTATTATTTCCCTGATGGATGATTGGGCGTTGGAAGTGAACATGGCAAATGTGTTGCGTTCGTTTGAGTTGTTTGGAAAGGAAACAGATTAACTTTAACGCGTTCCGGTGTATCAGCCGACAGATCTGAACGCAGCTCCTAATCCTGCCGCGCTCTTTGTGGAAGACACGACGTAACATTCCTGCACTGCGGAGAGTTCAGAGTGGGTGAAGTGAGTCTGCCGATCGCTCAGAAGACGTTCTCTGCCTGCGCTCGCTTTTTTTTTTTGTCCTTTAGTGTCTTCCTCACAAGAGCCTTCGCCTGCCTTCTGTTTTACCTCTGTAAATGTTAAGCTAATGATGTCAGTGTGCTCCAGCTGTATGTGTCTTCTGTGTAGGAGTATTTATACTGAGCACATGGCAAACTCATTCAGAGACCGGGAAAGTGTTTAGTACCCAGCAATGCAGCGGTAATGAAGATGACGGGGGCCGTTCCGGCACAGCTCCATTGTAGAACAAGCACTTTGAACAATGAACCCTAACAATCAACTTCCTTTATTTATCTGTTAAATATATCATTAAACGTGTTTTGTTATATCTGTTTTAAAAAAAAAAAATACATAGTTGATCCTGCCACAAATCCAGTAAATCCATTTCCTAGTTCCTGTGACCCCAGTGCCTCCAGTAACCCCTGTACCTTGGTGCCTCCAGTGATTCTGTTATTCCCCCACTCCTGTGTTCCCAGCTTTCTAGTGTTATTTCTTCACTCCTGTGTTCCCAGCACCATAGTGCTACAAGACACCCTCACACCAGTGATCCTACGATCTAAGTTCCCCCATTGACCTCTGTACACTCAGTAACCCCTGCTCTATGTGCCCCCTGTGCCCCCCCCCCCGTTGTGTGCAAGTCCTGAGTTTTGGTGTCCCAGAGTTCCTGTCTCTTCAGTTATCAAGCTTGGTCTTGTCTCTGACCAAACTTGTCCGCTACCTGCCCTGACTTTTGGCCTGTTTTTGTATCTGAGGTAGCTTATTTGGTACTTTGTTCTGTTTTTTTCCATGGGTATCTGCCGTCTGCATGAGTGTACACTCTGTACACCTCTGGACCTCTGTACACTCAGTAACCCCTGCTCTATGTGCCCCCCAGTGTCTTCAAGTCCTGAGTTTTTGTGTCTCAGAGTTCCTGTCTCTTCAGTTATCGAGCTTGGCCTTGTCTCTGACCAAACTTGTCCGCCACCTGCCCTGACCTTTGGCCTGTTTTTTGACCATCACCCTTTATGGGTACGTTCCTTCATTAGCTGACACAACCTTTGGCAAGTCCTCATTTCTGAGGTTTCTTATTGCAACTTAGGAGCTGCCCTACAGCAGAGTAAATACATTTCCTAGTTCCTGTGACCCCAGTGCCTCCAGCAATCCCTGCACCTTGGTGCCTCCAGTGATTCTGTTATTCCCTCACTCCTGTGTTCCCAGCGCCCTAGTGCTACAAGACACCCTCACACCAGTGATCCTAGCATCTAAGTTTCCCCATTGACCTCTGTACACTCAGTAACCCCTGCTCTATGTGCCCCCTGTGTCCCCCAGTGTCTTCAAGTCCTGAGTTTTGGTGTCCCAGAGTTTCTGCCTCTTCAGTTATCGAGCTTGGCCTTGTCTCTGACCAAACTTGTCCGCTACCTGCCCTGACTTTTGGCCTGTTTTTGTATCTGAGGTAGCTTATTTGGTACTTTGTTCTGTTTTTTTCCATGGGTATCTGCCGTCTGCATGAGTGTACACTCTGTACACCTCTGGACCTCTGTACACTGAGTTACCCCTGCTCTGTGTGCCTCCTGTGTCCCCCAGTGTCTTCAAGTCCAGTGTCCCTGAGTTTTGGTGTCTCAGAGTTCCTGTCTCTTCAGTTATCATGCTTGGCTTTGTCTCTGACCAAACTTGTCCGCCACCTGCCCTGACCTTTGGCCTGTTTTTTGTCCATCACCCTTTATGGGTGAGTTCCTTCATTAGCTGACACAACCTTTGGCAAGTCCTCATTTCCGAGGTTGCTTATTGCAACTTAGGAGCTGCCCTACAGCAGAGTAAATACATTTCCTAGTTCCTGTGACCCCAGTGCCTCCAGCAATCCCTGCACCTTGGTGCCTCCAGTGATTCTGTTATTCCCTCACTCCTGTGTTCCCAGCGCCCTAGTGCTACAAGACCCATTTACACCAGTGATCCTAGCATCTAAGTGCCCCCATTGACCTCTGTACACTCAGTAACCCCTGCTCTATGTGCCCCCTGTGTCCCCCAGTGTCTTCAAGTCCTGAGTTTTTGTGTCCCAGAGTTCCTGCCTATTCAGTTATCGAGCTTGGCCTTGTCTCTGACCAAACTTGTCCGCTACCTGACCTAAATTTTGGCCTGTTTTTGTATCTGAGATAGCTTATTTGGTACTTTGTTCTGTTTTTTTCCATGGGTATCTGCCATCTGCATGAGTGCACACTCTGTACACCTCTGGACCTCTGTACACTCAGTAACCCCTGCTCTATGTGCCCCCTGTGTCCCCCAGTGTCTTCAAGTCCTGAGTTTTTGTGTCTCAGAGTTCCTGTCTCTTCAGTTATCGAGCTTGGCCTTGTCTCTGACCAAACTTGTCCGCTACCTGCCCTGACTTTTGGCCTGTTTTTGTATCTGAGATAGCTTATTTGGTACTTTGTTCTGTTTTTTTCCATGGGTATCTGCCGTCTGCATGAGTGTACACTCTGTACACCTCTGGACCTCTGTACACTCAGTAACCCCTGCTCTGTGTGCCTCCTGTGTCCCCCAGTGTCTTCAAGTTCAGTGTCCCAGAGTTTTGGTGTCTCAGAGTTCCTGTCTCTTCAGTTATCAAGCTTGGCCTTGTCTCTGACCAAACTTGTCCGCTACCTGCCCTGACCTTTGACCTGTTTTTTCCATGGGTATCTGCCGTCTGCATGAGTGTACACTCTGTACACCTCTGTACACTCAGTAACCCCTGCTCTGTGTGCCTCCTGTGTCCCCCAGTGTCTTCAAGTCCAGTGTCCCTGAGTTTTGGTGTCTCAGAGTTCCTGTCTCTTCAGTTATCGAGATTGGCCTTGTCTCTGACCAAACTTGTCCGCTACCTGCCCTGACCTTTGGCCTGTTTTTTAACCATCACCCTTTATGGGTACGTTTCTTCATTAGCTGACACAACCTTTGGCAAGTCCTCATTTCCGAGGTTGCTTATTGCAACTTAGGAGCTGCCCTACAGCATAATTAATACATTTCCTAGTTCCTGTGACCCCAGTGCCTCCAGTAATCCCTGCACCTTGGTGCCTCCAGTGATTCTGTTATTCCATCATTCCTGTGTTCCCAGCGCCCTAGTGCTACAAGACCCCCTCACACCAGTGATCCTAGCATCTAAGTGCCCCCATTGACCTCTGTACACTCAGTAAGCCCTGCTCTATGTGCCCCTGTATCCCCCAGTGTCTTCAAGTCCTGAGTTTTGGTGTCCCTGTCTCTTCAGTTATCGAGCTTGGTCTTGTCTCTGACCAAACTTGTCCGCTACCTGCCTTGACCTTTGGCCTGTTTTTGTTTCTGAGGTAGCTTATTTGGTACTTTGTTCTGTTTTTTTCCATGGGTATCTGCCATCTGCATGAGTGTGTCTGAGGACTGCAACCTGGCAGCTGCCCTGCGGCAGAGCCCATCACCCTTAAGGGGGTACGCTCGTTCATTAGCTGCCAAACCTTTGGCAAGTCATCATTACCAAGGTAATTTCCGAGGTTGCCTATTACTTATTGCAACTTAGGAGCTGCCCTACAGCAGAGCCCATCACCCATTGTGAGGTACACTGGTACATTGCCTGCCCTAGCCTTTGGTCCGTACTTGTTTCCTAGTCATCTGCATCTGCACAGGAGTGTCTATGGGCCACAGCCTGGGAGATATCCTGCAGGCTTTTGGTTCTTTCCCTTGTCATCTGCATCTGCACAGGTGTGTCTGTGAGCTGCAACCTGGGAGCTTTCCTGTAGCAAAGCCCATCACCCCTTGCAGAGTTTCTTGGTTCATTAGCTGCCACAACCTTTGACAAGTCCTCATTTTGCTTATTGCAACCAAGGAGCTGCCCTACAGCAGAGCCCATCACCTCTTGTGGGGTACATTGCTTGCCTTGACCTTTGGCCTTTCCTTGTTTCCAAGATTGCTTATTGATTTGGTTTGGTTTGGTTCTTTTCCTATTCATCTGCATCTGCCCAGGCATGTCTGTGGGCCACCGCCTGGGAGCTGTCCTGCAGCAGAGCCCATCAACCCTTGCGGGGTATTTTGGTTCATTAGCTGCCACAACCTTTAGCGAGTCCTCATTTCAGAGGTTGGTTATTGCAACCTAGGAGCTGCCCTGGAGCAGAGCCCATCACCCCTTGTGGGCAGTGTTAATTTTGGCATCAAATTTTGATTTAGTTTAGTCTTTTGACTAAAATGCCATTTTAGTTTTAATCGTATTTTAGTCATCTCCAATTGTTTTAGATTTAGTCGTATTTAGTTGACAAAAATATCCATTACGTTTTAGTCAACTAAAATCTAATAGGTTTAGTTAAATTGGAATGCATTTTTTAAGTACTTCTCTAGAATTTCCAAACTCATTATATACTCCTGGAGTAAAAAAATCTAATATCATGTTATTAGTTATGGTATTAAGGTTTGAACAAACTCACAAATACAGATTTAGCTGCTCTGGATGGTCTGAGAAGGCCTGTAATACACAGTGCTCTGGCTGGTCTGAGGAGGCCTATAATGATACACAGTTCTCTGGATGGTGGTCTGAGGAGGCCTGTAATGCACAGTGCTCTGGCTGGTCTGAGTAGGCCTGTGATGCTACACAGTGCTCTGGACAGTGGTCTGATGAGACCTGTAATGCACAGTGCTGGACAGTCATCTGAGGAGGCCTGTAATGCTGCACAGTGCTCTGGATGGTGGTCTGAGGGGAGGCCTGTCATGCACAGTGCTCTGAAAGGTGGTCTGAGTAGATGCCTGTAATGCACAGTGCTCTGGATGGTGGTCTCTGAGGGGAGGCCTGTAATGCACAGTGCTCTGGATGGTGGTCTCTGAGGGGAGGCCTGTAATGCACTCAGGATGCTGGTGGTCAGAGAAGGCCTGTAATGCACACAGTGCTCTGGACGGTGGTCTGAGGGGAAGCTTGTAATGTACACCCTCACACTGCTCTGGGACTTGCTTGCTGGTAGCAGGAGCACTTACGGGCTCTGCACAGGCAGAGCTCCCTGGAAGTATAAATATGTGCCACTCGCGCTACTTGGAGTATACAGATAGTCTAAAGTGCATTAACAATAGTGCTGTGCTGCAAAATGTGGCGTGTTCACAAATACACAAATGAGGGTAAGTATATAAAAGAATTTCGCGCAATGAATAGCTAAAAAAATATTATGAAGTGCAATATGTATATTGTCCAGTAGTGGACGCTGGTGCTAGTGAGAGGTAATTACTGGTTCATTAAACTACTTATGTAACTGGTGATGGAAAATAGCACGTAATAGTAACTAACAATAAATATAATAGATAATATTAGATATTTAAAGTGTCCTGTGCAAAAAACTCAAACTTGATTAAAGTGGTATACATAAAACAATATGCTTAAAAGTCTTATGTTTATAGCAATACAGATACAAATAGTGTAAATCCGTGACTGGTGAAACACAAATACCATATAAATGTATGATATAAAAAATGATAAAAACAACAATGGTGAATGGGTGATTCAGTGATTCCAAAGGGTGAATAAAAAATATATATATATATATATATCTATGTAAAATATTAAAAAGGAAGTTCATATAGTCTGTAGTCTAGTATTTGTATATGTTCATACACCTCAATCATTGTAGTAGTATGGACATATACATATCTAGATCTGAGAGATTTTGTACAAAAGAGGTAGTTCAATCCGCAATACACATTTATTGATAGGGTTACATAATATATATACAAATTACACACCAGACAGAATTTACAACACAATGTACAGTGTAGGTCCCCTGGATTACATGATATTTACATATTACTCACAGAACCATATTTACAATACAATATATAAGGTGCAAGTATACAGTTATATTACCTGTTCAGTTCAGCCCTTGATGACTGCTGTGTGTTTCCCCACCAGCAAAAGCCAACATTAGCTTGCTCACAAAGCATTATATCCCCCCCCCCCCCCCCCCTACTTCCTGTAGTGTGGCTAATATATATTGAGCCTGATTGGATGAATCAAAGAAGGCTGTTGTTTACTACCCAGGTGAGATGTTATCAGGGAAAACAAAAGGCCAAGCTTTGCAGTTGAACTAATTACAGTAACACCAACACAACCCTCAATACTTTAAATATATATTGCCCACTAACTAAAATATATTTCTAGTTACAATATTGTACAGATATTAATGTAGATTTCACATAAACGCATAGGCAACAAGTCCCAGAATGGATAAAAATATATAAATATGACAGTGTCCAAGTTGATCCGTCAGATCCTAATAATAGAGTGGTATATAATCAGGTATGACCATCTTAAGTCCCCAGATGAAGACACGTGACGTGTCGTAACACGTAGGGAGTGGCCGTAGGCAGAAAAGCACACAAGGAGACGTGAGAAGGCGCTGAGAACGCCTGGGAGCATTTTCTAATTTTATATGCCTGTTTGATTTTATTTTATTTTAATGTAAGAGTCCATTCACTATTTTGAATAAATATTTTAACTATTACTCAAACTACTACACTAGTGGAGGCTTCCCCTTTCTTTTTTTCCTCTGGCGCTGTGTCATGTTTCGACACTGAGCATTGCAGGATCCAAGATTCAAATGCCCTTAAAGGAGAAGTATTTTACTCTTACTACGTTTGCCCGAACACCTGTATCTATACTATATGGAGCTATAGGATACCCCTGAAAGGCTTCATTTTTTCATCTCTAAGGTGAGAGTTCTGGGAGACCAGTGATTGGATACAATATATGTAAACCAGGACCAAGTGTCTACCGCAGCTTTATAAGCTATACAGAAAGTGTTGACCACCTGGATGAACTGAAAACAATAAATTTATTACTGCATGATCTATGAGATGGTCATACCTGATTATATACCACTCTATAATTAGGATCTGACGGATTAACTTGGACACTGTCATATTTATATATTTTTATCCATTCTGGGACTATATGAACTTCCTTTTTAATATTTTACATAGATATATATATATTTTTTATTCACCCTTTGGAATCACTGAATCACCCATTCACCATTGTTATTTTTATCATTTTTTTATATCATACATTTATATGGTATTTGTGTTTCACCAGTCACGGATTTACACTATTTTTATCTGTATTGCTATAAACATAAGGCTTTTAAGCATATTGTTTTATGTATACCACTTTAATCAAGTTTGAGTTTTTTTGCACAGGACACTTTAAATATCTAATATATTATCTATTATATTTATTGTTAGTTACTATTATGTGCTATTTTCCATCACCAGTTACATAAGTAGTTTAATGAACCAGTAATTACCTCTCACTAGCACCAGCGTCCACTACTGGACAATATACATATTGCACTTTATAATATTTTTTTAGCTATTCATTGCGCGGAGCTCCCTGGAAAATGGAAGTTTACGAGGGTAAAGTGATTTGTCGAGAGTGGACGAAAATGTGGTGTAACTTTCGTTTAGTTTTCATCACTATAAAAACGCAGCTGCTGAAAATTGTAACCTGTTTTCCCATGTTTTCCTTGACAAAATTAGCACTGCTTGTGGATTACATTGACACATTGCTTTCCCTGACCTGAACTTATTTCCAAGATTGCTTATTGATTTGGTACTTTGTTTTGGTTCTTTTCCTAGTCATCTGCATCTCCACAGGTGTGTCTGTGGGCCGCATCCTGGGAGCTGTATTGCAGAAGAGCCCATCACCCTTTACAGGGTAGGTTGGTACTTTACTTGTCACAACTTTTGACCTGTCCTCATTTCTGAAGTTGCTTATTGCAACTCAGAAGCTGCCCTGCAGCAGAGCCCATCATCCCTTGTGGGGTACATTGCTTGCCCTGACCTTTGGCCTGTCCTCATTTCCAATATTGCTTATTGATTTGGTACTTTTTTTGGTTCTCTTTCTAGTCATCTGCATCTGTGGGCCACAACCTGGGAGCTGTCCTGTAGCAGAGCCCATCACCCCTTGCAGGGTACATTGGTACTTTGCCTGCCAAACCCTTTGACCTGTACTCTTTTCCGAGGTTGCTTATTGATTCGGTACTTCATTCTAGTTCTTTGCCTGGATCTGGAACTGTCTTCTGCATGGGTGTGTCTCAGGACTGCGACCTGGAAGCTGTCCCGTAGTAGCGCCCATCACCCATTGTGGGCTATGTTGGTGAATACCTGGTGGCTGCACGTCAGCCCTTTTTTATCTCACCATTCCACTATTTGTACAGATGGCCCATTGGGTCCACAGTTCCAGTAGTTTGTAACAACTGCACTTAAATCTCAAGTGTTCTAGGCCATGCCCAATTCACCGCTGTTAACTAAAAAAAAAGCCTCCCCCCCTGCATTATGGAGATGAGGAGCATATTACTGGTCATTGGTATTACTGGGAGGCATAGTGCCCCATCATTAGTGGTAGTGCAAGGAGCTATGTGCCATTGTTGGTGTCAATGGGAGGAATTATACCTCACTATTGATATCAGTAGGAGGAATAGAGCCCCAAAGGCCAGATAAAGGCAAGAGAAAATGGTACAGTTGAAACAGGAGGCACCTGAGCTCAATTTCGAGTGTCACGGCAAAGGTTGTGAAAACTTATGTACATGGGATTTTTTTTTATTTTTAATACATTTGCAAGGATTTCAAACAAACTTCTTTTATTTTGTCATTATGGGGTATTGTTTGTCGAATTTTGAGGAAAATAATAAATTGAATCCATTTTTGGAATAAGGCTGTAACATAACATAATGTGGAAAAAGTGAAGCGCTGTGAATACTCTCCTAATGCACTGTACAATGACATGGTAGAACAATCAATATGCTTGTATGGCAAAAAAAAAAAAAAAAACACCAGCAAAATGGAATCCTAGCTCCGCCCAGCGTGATGACGTCACTGCCCGCTTGATGCGTTGCACCCAATCGGCTTTCTCAAAGGCTCAGTCTTTATTGCTTGACTGTGGTCTTCCCGTTAACTTCTGTGCACCTTAGTACAGTTTATGTACCAATCAGTAATAATGTACCAATTATTCCTTAATAAATTAATTAGAGTAGCATCAATGATTTTGGCAAATATATGGAGAGGAATATTTCTATAGAAATGTAATTATAATGTTTTTTTTTTTTTATTTACAGAGATTTTGCACAATCTGCTCTGATTTCCTGTACATATGGTCTGTTTTGACGAATCGGAAATTATTCCATAAACTCCTCGAGAACCCCCCCCCCCCCCCATTTGGGCTGATACTAAATTCCCATATGGAATCTCGGCATATGTAACCTCTGCACCGAGGATCGCATGAAGCGCAATGGCACATGTTTATTCCCTCGTTGAGCCGCCTTCCGTTCTGTTTGTTTGGATTTGGAGTAATTTGATTTATTGAAAGCTGAAGTCGGCAGGGGGGGGGGGAATACTTTCATTGAGGCCTCATTCACGTTATGTGAAATAGGAACTTACATTCCCGCTTGCAAATTTTGCAAAGAATGTGGAAATGCGTGTCAGGCATAAGGTGGCACCTTTCACTCGAGCAGCCCTATGTGCAATTGTTGCTTCAAAAAATAAAAAATTAATAAAAAAAAAAAGCAAAAAAAATTAAAATTTATTAGGCTCTAATCACATGCCAAAAATGATGGCTGTAATAGAAGCCCATTAGTGTCAAAAAACATGAAATCAGACCGAGACAGAAGTGCAGTTAAATCACACTTGTTTAATAATAAAAGTAAAATAGAACAAACGTAGTCAAAAACATAGCCAGAGTTCAGGAACCGGAGTGGATAGTCAGACAAGCCAAATGTCAGGGACACGGAGATGAGCGTAGTAGAACAGCAAGCAGGATCTGGAGCCAGAAAGGATGTCAGCCAAGCAAGTCTTTTAACAGGAATGCAGGAGATAGTCTCTGTGATGTTGACCAAGGCGAAGGCAGAGATCCTCTGGGCTGGACGGCTTAAGGATCTTTTCACACGGGGCGGATCCGTAATGATCCGCCCCGTGAAGATCCGCTGCTCAGCACAGCTGATCCCCGCTGAGCCGGCTGATGACAGGGCGGTCCCTGCACACTGTGCAGGGACCGCCCTGTCAGTTCTCCGCTCTCCTCTATGGAGGATCGGATGAACACAGACCGTCTGTCCGTGTTCATCCGATCCGCTCTGCAGACGGAGGAAAAAAATAGGATTTTCCTCCGTCCGCAGAACCGGACAATTGCGGAGGCGGACAATAGCAGGTGTCAGCGGATGCTCATCCGCTGCCCCATAGACATGCATGTATGTCCGTTTTTCATCCAAAAACGGATGGATGAAAAAACGGACATACGGTCCGCATGTGTGAAAGGGGCCTTAGTAGGCAGGACTGACGAGCAGGATATCATCAACAGCTGAGTAACTGTGGAGAGATAGGAGCTGGCAATTAGCCGACAGCTGAGCGGCCAGCTCTGAGAAGGAAGGGCTGAGTCCAGCCCTGACACACACATCGATTGATTGATTTTTAAATAAATTATAATATGACTAACATTTTTTTAACTTCAATAGTTTCAAGAAACTATTAGATAAGCACCTGAACGACCACAACATACAGGGATATACAATGTAATACTGAAATCAGGCACTGATGTTGGACGAGAAGGCCTGGCTCACAGTCTTGGCTCTAATTCATCCCAAAGGAGTTCTGTCGGGTTGAGGTCAGGACTCTGTGCAGGCCAGTCAAGTTCCTCCACCCCAAACTCGCTCATCCGTGTCTTTATGGACCTTGCTTTGTGCACTGGTCCAAATCATTTGTTGGAGGGGGGATTATGGTGTGGGGGGGGGGGAGGGAGGATTATGGTGTGGGGTTGTTTTTCAGGGGTTGGGCTTAGGGGAACTCTTAAGGTGTCAGCATACCAAGACCTTTTGGACAATTTCATGCTCCTTAATTTATGTGAACAGTTTGGGGACGGCCCCTTCCTGTTCCAACATGACTGCGCACCAGTGCACAAAGCAAGGTCCATAAAGACATAGATGAGTGAGTTTGGGGTGGAGGAACTTGACTGGCCTGCACAGAGTCCTGACCTCAACCCGATAGAACACCTTTGGGGTGAATTAGACCGGAGACAGCGAGCCAGGCCTTCTGGTCCAACATCAGTGCCTGACCTCACAAAATGGGCTTCTGGAAGAATGGTCAAACCTTCCCATAGACACACTCCTAAACCTTGTGGACGGCCTTCCCAGAAGAGTTGAAGCTGTTATAGCTGCAAAGGGAGGGCCAGCTCAATATTGAACCCTACGGACTAAGACTGGGATGCCATTAAAGTTCATGTGAGTGTAAAGGCAGGTGTCCCAATTATATATATATATATATATATATATATATATATATATATATATATATATATATATATATATATATATATATATATATATATATATATATATATATATATATATATATAATAATAATTATTATTATTATTATTATATGATATAGCTATAACTCATTGTAAGCAAAGATCATGTGACCTGAGAATAAAGCATTATGTTTATTCCCTCAAATGATTGGTTGGACTTTCAGCCTTGACAATCTCTGGCTGTATTTTACACACAGATTTGCTCTGATCATTAGCTCCATCTAGTGGCCATAATGCTTTTTGTTATGTTTTTCCTGGCTGAGCTATTTCAGAAAAAATACTCCATTAGGGCCACTAGATGGAGCTGATGATCCAAGGAAATCACTGTATGAAAAGGAAATACAGCCAGAACACATCAATGCTGGAGAAATGCCGGTCATATTATTACAGGATAGAGTTCTCACCGCTCCCTGAACTCTATTAGCTTGATTTTTGTTCATCCTATTTTGACCCATATCAGTGGCGGCTGTTCCATTCGGGGCACAGGGGCGCCGCCCCCCTAATCCATGCGCCCGGCCCCTAATCTTACACGCAGGGCTCCAGACGCATGGATTTCAATTGTTTTTTTTTTTTTTTAAGCACATGATTAGAGCCGGAGGTACTGCGCCCCACGCACACCCAGTTGTGTGACAATAGCGCATTAATATACGCTATTGACTTCCTGATTCTCCCTTCTGGCCAATCAGAAAGCGGGTCTTGAGACCCGATTGGCCAGGGAGGAGTCTTAAGACTCCCGGCCAATCGGGTCTCAGGACCCGCTTCCTATTCGGCCGGGAGGAGTCACGGCAAGCTGCAGCAGGTGGAGGGGCAACTTCCAGGAGCCCTACCCTGGATCACCAGCGCCACCTCCTAAGTTAAGGACATGGATGGTGTCCGACCCGTCTGGGCAAGGGTGGGGGGGTCATGTGCTAGTGCGAGTGAGGGGGGGAATAGTGCAAGTGAGGGGGTCAGCCCCCCCCCCCCCACTAGCCGCCACTGACCCATATTCTCGCCCCTCCTCTTCCCCCAAACCCTTGTTACAGTGTATCCAATACAAGACACTATGGGGGAGATTTACTAAAAGTGGAGAGTGCAAAATCTGGTGCCGCTCTGCATAGAGACCAGTCAGCTTCCAGGTTTTGTTGACAAAGCTTAATTGAACAAGCTGAAGCTAGAAGCTGATTGGCTCCCATGCACAGCAGATTTTGCACTCTCCACTTTTAGTAAAGCGTCCCCAGTGCTTCCCTCTCCTGCACAGTGTCCTGGTCTCTATGCGCTTCGCTTTCCAAGAATAAGCTGGCCGTGTCGTCTCTCGCTCCTATCAATTTCGCTGTCCGATTGCCAACACTCCCATCTTCCTAACACGCTATTGGCTGGTCTCTGTACCATTCATCGATCTATAAGGGGAACTCAGCTGTTCAAACTTCTGATACTTTGTATCAATGCTAGCAACAATGCAAGTACTTCATTATATAATTACCAGTTTATAGGGAGCCGTGTACAACCTGATTTTAGAGACACCGCTGATAAAAGCGCAAAGCTCCAACCACAATACTACCCATGAGCAACCTGTGTGAAAGTGTATACTCTGCAAATAACATTAAAATCATCACATTTAAACCTGCCTAAAAAAAAAAAAAAACATATTGTATATTAGATTGGCAACTGAATGTGATATGTTACATTTTAACTACCGTTTAGTCTACATTCAGTTACACCGCTGGGTTCTCCCCCGAAACGTGATTATTTGCGGGGGAGGGGTGAAGGTGAGTAAGGTAATGACAGGTAATAGATTCAAAGTATGGCCTTGCTGTTTGCAAATCAATTTACCTATGGTTGAAAATTGAAGGCAAATTGCACATTATTCTGTGAGAGGTAAAAAAAAAAAAAATAATAAAAATATGTATTTCTTTTTTTTTTTTTTTTTTTAGGCAACAGTGACATCTAGTGGCGATCCAGTAATCTTTTTTTTTTATAAATCATTTTATGGAGCTTATGGGGCCTCTATTTATCAAGTTTTTTAAAAAAATAAAAAACAGTTGCAGAGAACTTTTTTCTTGTATATAAAGCGATATAAAATTTCTCATTTGTGTCCAGCGCATTTGGATTAAAAGCGCATGTAACTTACATTCCCCCCTTTTGAATATTTAGATCCTGAAAACAGGGCATTGCATGAACTTAGTTTTTAAATGCTAAAGACATGCAGAGCCACTGTGCCCATCAAATGCAGCCACCGTGCCCATCAAATTGCAGCCACCGCGCCCATCAAATTGCAGCCACCGCGCCCATCAAATTGCAGCCACCGCGCCCATCAATTGCAGCCACCGCGCCATCAATTGCAGCCACCGCGCCATCAATTGCAGCCACCGCGCCATCAATTGCAGCCACTGCGCCATCAATTGCAGCCACTGCGCCATCAATTGCAGCCACTGCGCCATCAATTGCAGCCACTGCGCCCATCAATTGCAGCCACTGCGCCCATCAATTGCAGCCACTGCGCCCATCAATTGCAGCCACTGTGCCCATCAATTTGCAGCCACTGTGCCCATCAAATGCAGCCACTGTGCCCATCTCCCCTATGGACCAGAGCAATGTTTACACTTCTGCTATAACTTTTCCATTACTTAAGCACTTGCAGGCCGCCCCATGCACATGTATACGGCGACGGGGCGGCCGCTGTGCGCCAGATCACGTACATGCTTTTCCGGGTAAGGGGGCTCACATAGCGCCAGCTGTCCGATCTGTGCCGTGATTCGGTACAGCACAAGTCAGGTCAGCAGGTCCCGACCAATGATTTACGGCCGGGACTCGCAGATCAGCTTAGAAAATCACAGTACAGAGCCCTGTGTTTACGGACAACACAGAACTCTGTACATGGAGCGGGGGTGTGCCTGTTTTTTCCCTGCAAAGCACATATTACATACAGTGCCTTGCAAAAGTATTCACCCCCCTTGTTTTTTTACCTATTTTGTTACATTACAGCCTTTAGTTCAATTTTTTTTTAATCTGAATTATATGTGATGGATCAAAACACAATAGTCTAAGTTGGTGAAGTAAAATTTGAAAAATAAAAAAATAAAACTATTTTTCAGAAATAAATAAATGATAATTGGCATGTGCGTATGTATTCACCCCCTTTGTTATGAAGCCCATAAAAAGCTCTGGTGCAACCAATTACCTTCAGAAGTCACATCATTAGTGAAATGATGTCCACATGTGTGCAATCCAAGTGTCACATGATCTGTCATTACATATACACACCTTTTTTGAAAGGCCCCAGAGGCGGCAACACCTAAGCAAGAGGCACCACTAACCAAACACTGCCATGAAGACCAAGGAACTCTCCAAACAAGTAAGGGACAATGTTGTTGAGACGTACAAGTCAGGGTTAGGTTATAAAAAAAATATCCAAATCTTTGATGATCCCTAGGAGCGCCATCAAATCTATCACAACTAAATGGAAAGAACATGGCACAACAGCAAACCTGCCAAGAGACGGCCGCACACCAAAACTCACGGACCGGGCAAGGAGGGCATTAATCAGAGAGGCAGCACAGAGACCCAAGGTAACCCTGGAGAAGCTGCAGAGCTCCACAGCAGAGACGGGAGTATCTGTACATAGGATGACAATAAGCCGTACGCTCCATAGAGTTGGGCTTTATGGCAGAAGAAAGCCATTACTTTCAGCAAAAAACAAAATGGCGCGTTTTGAGTTTGCGAAAAGGCATGTGGGAGACGCCCAAAATGTATGGAGGAAGGGGCTCTGGTCTGATGAGACTAAAATTGAACTTTTTGGCCATCAAAGAAAACGCTATGTCTGGCGCAAACCCAACACATCACATCACCCAAAGAACACCATCCCCACTGTGAAACATGGTGGTGGCAGCATCATGCTGTGGGGATGCTTTTAATCAGTCGGGACTGGGAAACTGGTCAGAGTTGAGGGACAGATCGATGGTGCTAAATACAGGGATATTCTTGAGCAAAACCTGTAGCACTCTGTGTGCGATTCGAGGCTAGGATGGAGGTTCACCTTCCAGCAGGACAATGATCCCAAACACACCGCTAAAGCAATACTTGAGTGGTTTAAGGGGAAACGTGTAAAATGTGTTGGAATGGCCGATTCAAAGCTCAGACCTCAATCCAATAGAAAATCTGTGGTCAGACTTAAAGATTGCTGTTCACAAGCGCAAACCATCCAACTTGAAGGAGCTGGAGCAGTTTTGCAAGGAGGAATGGGCAAAAATCCCAGTGGTAAGATGTGGCAAGACTCAGAGACTTATCCAAAGAGACTTGGAGCAGTGATAACCACAAAGAGGTGGCTCTACAAAGGGTAGGGTGGATAGTTATGTGAATAGTTATGCACATTGACTTTTTTCTGTTATTTTGTCCTATTTTTTGTTTGCTTCACAATAATAAGAAAAAACATCTTCAAAAGTTGTGGACGTGTTCTGTAAACTAAATGATGCAAATCCTCAAACAATCCATGTTAATTCCAGGTTGTGAAGCAACAAAACACAAAAAATGCCAAGGGGGGTGAATACTTTTGCAAGGCACTGTAGGCACACATTGAACCCCCTGATTGTCCCTAGATGTTAACCCCCTTCCCAGCCAGTGCTGTTGGTACAGTGAATAGTATTATCACTGATCACTGTATTATTGTCACTGTTGATGTCAGTGGCAGGCAGTCAGTCACCCCCCCCCCCCTCAGTGTCAGATTTCCCGCCGCACTATCACAGTCCCACTATGAGTTGTTGATCACCACCATTACTAGTATTATTCTGCTCTTCTGTACTTTTTCCTTATTTTTATTAACTTTTTCCCCCTGGGAGCTGTCTTGTTTTCTATGTCTACTGGCTCCCAGGAACAATTAAAATGCATGGGGATCGAGCAGCTCAGACTCGCCCTTCTGGACTCCAATGTAGAGTTCATTACCCAACAAAATGTGACACTGACTTGCTGTAGCAGACATGTCTCTCGCTTCGACATCGTTTAATATCATTGCTATTTCCGTTAATGAACCCAACTCTCGAGATCATTGTACATTACTGTATGTAAAGTGCACCATGACTATTTTTCCCTTTTGTGTGTCGTCGATGTACCTGAGCTGTTCTTTCCTGGAGTTGTGAAATAAAAAATGTTATATTTGAAAAAATTAATAAAAATTACAGTATATACAGTATCTCACAATTGAAAAATTGCTCTGGTCCATAGGAGGGGGCTTACAGAGCTGAATCTATCTATATACAGTATCTCACAAAAGTGAGTACACCCCTCAAATTTTTGTAAATATTTTCTTCTATCTTTTCAAGTGACAACACTGAAGAAATGACACTTGTCTACAATGTAAAGTAGTGAGTGTACAGCTTGTATAACAGTGTAAATTTGCTGTCCCCTCAAAATAACTCAACACACAGCCATTAATGTCTAAACCGCTGGCAACAAAAGTGAGTACACCCCTAAGAGAAAATGTCCAAATTGGGGCCCATTAGCCCTTTTCTCTCCCCCTTGTCATGTGACTCGTTAGTGTTACAAGGTCTCAGGTGTGAATGGGGGACAGGTGTGTTAAATTTGGTGTCATCACTCTCACTCTCTCATACTGGTCACTGGAAGTTCAACATGGCACCTCAAGGCAAAGAACTCTGAGGATCTGAAAAAAAAGAATTGTTGCTCTACATAAAGATGGCCTAGTCCAGTGATGGTCGAACCTTGGCACCCCAGATGTTTTGAAAATACATTTCCCATGATGCTCAACTACACTGCAGAGTGTAAGAGCATCATGGGAAATGTAGTTCCAAAACATCTGGGGTGCCAAGGTTCGCCATCACTAGCCTAGGCTATAAGAAGATTGCCAAGACCCTGAAACTGAGTTGCAGCACGGTGGCCAAGACCACACAGCGGTATAACAGGACAGGTTCCACTCAGAACAGGCCTCGCCATGGTTCACCAAAAAAGTTGAGGTCACGTGCTCAGCGTCATAGCCAGAGGTTGTCTTTGGGGAAATAGACGGATGAGTGCTGCCAGCATTGCTGCATAGGATGAAGGGGTGGGGGGGTCAGCCTGTCAGTGCTCAGACCATACGCCGCACACTGCATCAACTTGGTCTGCATGGCTGTCATCCCAAAAGGAAGCCTCTTCTAAAGATGATGCATAAAGCCCACAAACAGTTTGCTGAAGACAAGCAGACTAAGGACATGGACTTTGACCCCCCCTTCCCGCCGGTGTTTATCGGGCTTACCATCTCCACCGGTTCACCTGAGAAACAATCCAATGGTGCAGGTGGCTGCTCCCATAAGTGATCAAAAAGAAGATACTCTTTGATTGCCTCTTTGGCCTTGGAGGATAAGAGCGATGTCCAGGCTGGAAGTAAACAATTTATTTTTTCAAAGCAAAAGATTAAAAAAATAAAAAAATAATGTTTTTTTGACCTGTTGCTTTTAAAGGTAAAGGAGAGTTGAAGTCTTTTGGATCCAAGATTTCTCCATAAAGAGGATCTGTCATCCTTATTTCTAAAGATTGTTCCTAATCTCAACTGGTTACCTGTATAACAGACACCTGTCCACAGAAGCAAATCAAATCAATCAGATTCCAATCTCTCCAAGACCAAAGATCTGTCTGGATGTTGGATTGCTGGCAGGAAAACGCTGCTTTAAAAACGCGATTTTATCAGCGTTTTAAATTGGCGTCAATGCGCGTTTAGCCGCGTTTCTCTGCCTCTATTCAAATTAAATGGTTCCCTACGGGAGCCCATTGATTTAAATAGAAGTCGCACTAGACGTTGGATCATGATGATCCGAATTGCAGTGCGACTTGTGTGCTGAGGATGAAGGGGAACCCCGCCAAAATTAAAAAAAAAAAAAAAAAGTTGGCGTGGGGTTCCCCCCTCGGACGATACCAGACCCTTCGTTCTGGTATGGATTTTATGGGGAACCCCACACCAAAAAAAAAATGGCGTGGGCCCCCCAACATCCATACCAAACCCTTTTCTGACCATGCAGCCTGGCAGGTCAGGATGGGGGGGGTGACTGAACGCCCCCCATCCCCCCTCTTGGACGATACCAGGCCACAAGAAGGGAGAAGAACCGGAGAGGGGAGGAGAGGGGAAATTAGGGGAGACCCCAAAGAAGACAGAATCAAAAAGAAAAGAGGAAGAAGAAGCGGGAGAAGGAGAGGCCCAGAGGAGGAAGATGCGGGAGAAGATGGAAGAAGCGCAGAAGAAGAAGATAATGTTAATAAAAGACTTGTCAAAAGTACTACTGTAACACTACACTTTTTTTGTGAATGAAAAGGGGCTACAATGTACCCCATACTCATTCACATAGGGTGGGGGCCTGAATCTGGGGCCCCCTTCTTAAAAGGGGGCTTCCTGATTCCGATAAGCCCCCGCCCGCAGACCCCGACAACCACTGGCCAGGGTTGTCGGGAAGAGAACCTTGTCCTCATCAACACGGGGACAAGGTGCTTTGGGGCAGGGCAGCGCAGGGCCCCCCTGCCCCAAAGCACCCACCCTCCATGTTGAGGGCATGTGGCCTGGTATGGTCCAGGAGGGGGGGCTCACTCGTCCTCCCCTATCCTGACCTGCCAGGCTGCGTGCTCGGATAAGGGTTTGGTATGGATTTTAGGGGGACCCCACGCTATTTTTTTTGGAGTGGGGTTCCCTTTAAAACCCATACCAGACTGAAGAGTCCAGGGGGGGGAACCCCACGCCAATTTTTTTCTCATTTTCGCTGGGTTCCCCTTCATCCTCAGCACACAGGTCACACCGCAAGTCGGATCATCATGATCGGACTTCTGGTGCGACTTCTATTTAACCCAAGGGGCTCCCATAGGGAACTATTGATTTTGAATAGAGGCAGAGAAACGCATAACGGGGCTTAACGCTCTGTTTACAGAATTCACCCTCGTTTAACGGCTTTTACCGACATCTGGTGTTTTCAGGACTGCTCTGGTGTTTTCAGACAACAGCCCATAAACGCCCTTGCTGATAAACATCCAAAAACGTCCATGTGTGCAAGGACACATAGGATAACATAGAGGGGAGTTTATGGGCTGCTACAAACTCCCAAAAATGTCCGTTTGTGAGCTTCAGTGGGCGTGGAGCCAAATAGGAATAAAAATGATCGGAAAAAAAAATGAAAGAATTTAAGGGACAGTGTAAAAAATGAAAAATAAATAGTAAAATAAGAAAAAAAGTCAAGCAGCCCCCCATCCCTCCATGCTCGTGCTCAGAAGTGGATGCATACATAAGTTGCCCATGCATATGTAAACGCTGTCCGTATCATACGTTATAGCGAGAGCAGTAATTCTAGTGCTGGACCTTCTCTGTATCTCTAAACAGGTAACCCGTAAGGCCGTTCAAAATGTCACCTATGGAGGTTTTTAAGTACCGTAGTTTGTCGCTATTCCACGAGGGTGCACAATTTTAAAGTGTGACATGTTAGGTATCTATTTACTCGGTGTAACATCATCTTTTACATTTTACAAAAAAAAAATAAAAATCGGGGTATATGTTGTGTTTGTTAAATCATTAAAATGTATTTTTCACTCAAGAAATTGCATGAAACACTGCTGTGCAAATACAGTGGAACCTTGGTTTACGAGTAACGTGGTTAACGAGCGTTTTGAAAGAGAAGCAATTTTTTAAAAAAATCCTGACTCTGTGTTGTCTCGCAAAACGAGCAGGATTCAAGCCAATGGGGTGTGCAGTACCGCATTTGGCCAGAGGTGCGGGGCGCCGGCGACACGCGGAACGGTTCGGAGCCCTTTGGAAATACTTGGAATCACTCGAAAATACTCGGAAACACTCCGAAATACCCCATTCCCGAGTGTTTGCAAGCCTTTCCCCGAGTATTTCCGAGGCTCTCCGGCGCCCCCCACCTCTGGCCACACGCGGTATTGCATGTAATAGAAGTCAATGCGGAACAAATTATCTTAGTTTTCCATTGACTTCTATGGGGAAACTCGCTTTGATATGCGAGTGCTTTGGATTACAAGCATTCTCCTGGAACGGATTATGCTCGTAATCTAAGGTTCCACTGTACTGTGCGACATAAAAAATTGCAACAAACACATTTTAGTCCCTAGTGTCTCTGCTAGAAAAAAGAAATGTAGAATGGTTTGGGGGTTCTAAGTAATTTTCTAGCAATAAATACTGATTTAAACTTGCGACCAAAAAGTTCCAGGAAAAAGCCTGGTCGGCAAGTGGGTATAGGAGGAGAACACCACTGACAGTTTGCACGAGCATGGCAATAAGATGGCATCATGGCAGGGCCACTGATTTATTGAATACAAATGTATCATTTACATACACTTTAAGGCCAAAACAGGAAAAATCAAATAACTTGGCACGCGGCTCTCCCAGCTGTACAGAGATGAATGTCTCATTGGCTCCGGAATCACCCTTATCAACCCTCATCCAATCCTCCTAATGACTGGCCGGCGATAACAGCTGCTGCCAGTCTACCCTTGGGAGTCCCCGTGCCGGTTGAAGGTTGCAGTCTCAGGATATGATGATCCAGGCAATGCCCGGCGCAGAAACTGCATACAAAACTATCGGGGTGGTTGCCTAAAGCTGAAGCTTAATCTGTTTGCCTTCCCCCTTATATATAGAACAAAAGGGGCTTTTTGGGACTTTAAATGAAGCACAAACTGTGCCTCATTTTTCAATTTTTCAACTTTAAATTAGGTTTTTGACAGGTTGGGTCAAGAGGAACTAAAACATGTTCATTGACATGTAGCGCCGACACTTTTCTAAAGTGTGTGCTATAATACAAATTTAGTCTTTTCCAGAACTGTAACGGAGTTCTGGGGGTTAATTGTGCAGGTCTTTTACTTTGGCATTCGTCTGGCTGGGCTGTAATGAAGCTCTGCCTGGTCATAGGTGCAGTGAGGCACCTGTGACAGGCTCAGAACAGAGCCTGGTTGGACGTGTTGGGTACCAATCTTTCTCAGAGCCAATCAGTGGGCGCGTCTGGCCCCGCTGTGAAGTCTGGGAAGGGATATTTAAGATGCTGGAGTCACGTGTTCAGGTGGTTCGGCTTCTTCTGTTCCTGGTTCCGGTCCGGTCCGATCCAGAGCAACCACCGTGAGGGGTCCCGGACCCAGGAGCGTCTGCTGCCCCCATAAGCATGGTCACCCTGACCAGCCCCAGAAGCCCTCACGGTCTGGGGTGGGGATCCGTCCGTTCCTGAGCCTCGGAACTGGCTAGTTCGAGGCCCAGTAACTGAAGGAGGATTCGGAGGTGTCCCGGTGTGCTCTCGGCATTGGAGAGACACGGCAACTCATACAATCGACCTGCTCGGTAAGAGCCTGGGAGCTGAAGTTGTATGGACACTAGTGAATCCACACTTCTCACAGTATCGCCAAGCTGACTGAAAGATCCAGGTACTGTGGGAAAAGTTCCTACTTATTTTCAGTTACAATCTAGTCTGTGGCAGAGACGTTGCCAAGTTTTCAGAGTCACTTGTTGGTTGCTAAATCTACCGTTAGAGGTTTATCCAGCAGTGAAGTGCCCAGTTGCGAGTGGCTACTCTCTGGGCTATCTAAGAGACATTCAATTGATGTCAGCAGTTCAAAGTGCCTGAGTTTTATCACCCGCTCCCTCTATTCCCAATTGAGAAACTGTGTTATAGTTGGATGTTACCCCTGCAAATAAAAAAAATCTTTGTGTCGGCTTATGAAGTTGCTGGGTACTAACCCTGGGAACCCCTAGACAAATGAACGGCGAGCTACAACGAGGAGGAGACAATTGGTAAGCCCAGAAAAAAACAGCAGCTCCTTCGGGGGTTAGTGCTACAGACATATTAAAATGTAGATTCATGACATACTTTGCAGAGGTGCATATTGTGTATAAAATGATAACACGTGGTATAAATGCACACATGACAAATTGGTCATAATTTGATGAAAATACATAACATGATTAGTAAAAAGTTAAAATGTTATACATAACTATATGAATAAATACATATATAGGCTTTGCAGCACTGAAAGGCTGTTGGATAAAGGATGATAAATTATTCTAACGTAATGGAACTGAGTATATATTATATGGTCCTATTGAGATGTATAGCACATCCTGAATACCCAACGAGTTTCGTGTATAATAACACTTCCTCAGGGGAGGATGCTACAGGATATCTATAAAGAACAATGTAAAATTAGATCTAATATTGGAATAAACACAACAGAAACAACATTGTTGTTTATAGATATCCTATAGCATCCGCCCCTGAGGAAGTGTTATTATACACAAAACACGTCGAGCATTCAGGATCTAGATATAATATATACTCAGTTCCATTACGTTAGAATAATTTATCATCCTTTATCCAACAGCCTTCCAGTGCTGCCAAGCCTATATATGTATATACATGAATTTATTCATATAGTTATGTACAACTTTTTACCTTTTTACTAATCATGTTATGTATTTTCATCAAATTTTAACCAATTTGCCATGTGTGCATTTATACCACGTGTTATCATTTTATACACAATGGGCATCTACATATGTCAATAAACATGTTTTAGGTTCATCTTGACCCAACCTGTCAAAAACCTAAAATTTAAAGTCCCAACTTCCTTCTTGCTTTTCCCCCTTTATATATACACAGTATAAGTATTGAACACGTCACCATGTTTCTAGGTAAATCTATTTCTAAAGGTGCTAAGGACATGACATTTTCCCCACATGTCGGTAACAACCCATGCAATCCGTACATACAAAGACACCAAAACAAAGAAGTTCAGAAATGAGGTTATGTGTAATAAAAATTGAATGACACAGGGAAAAAGTACTGAACACGCTAACTAAAATGTATTTAATACTTGGTACAAAATCCTTTGTTGGTAATGACGGCTTCAAGGCGCCTCCTGTATGGAGAACTGAGTCGCATTCGTTGCTCAGGTGTGATTTTGGCCCCATTCTTCCACACAGTCTTCAAATCTTGAAGGTTCCATGGGCCTCTTCTATGAACGCTGACCTTTAGTTCTTTCCATGGATTTTCTATTGGATTCAAGTCAGGTGATTGGCTAGACCAGTGATGGCAAACCTTGGCACCCCAGATGTTTTGGATCTACATTTCCCATGATGCTCAACTACACTGAAGAGTGCAAGAGCATCATGGGAAATGTAGTTCCAAAACATCTGGGGTGCCAAGGTTTGCCATCACTGGGCTAAACCATTCTAGAAGCTTTATTTTCTTTGAAACCAGTTGAGAGCATCATTGTCTTGCCGAAATGTCCACCCTCGCCGCCATTCTGCAGGACAAGCTTCCCCAATTTGAAAAAAAACGTAGGACCCCTGGATCACCTACCTGATGGGGACAACCTTCGTCAGACCTGAGGCTAACCTTTTAGTGCCCCTTTCCTTTTCTTCCCCTTCTCTTTCCTACTTATTAAACCTTTCGTAGTTTGAGGAGTGATGTAGGACCGCGGGTAGACCGCCATTGGTCCCACTCCCCGTTTGTGGGCTGTGCACTCAAACATAATGACCAGCTACCATGATTAAGTCATGGCCGAGATGGCCCTCGTCTTAGACGAGAGTGCCCCCCGGTTATGAAGCTCCTCTTCGGAAGAATGTATCTTTATAATCATAGCCCAAAATAGGTTCCATTAACGACCAATGCTGTATGTCAATGTTATCATGTTCCGGGACTCCTCTATACTGTATTGTGCGGTTTTATATGTGTATGGTTTATAACCTTAATAGAAACGATTGGAAAATAAAATTTCCACCCTCGTTTCATCACCCTGGTAGATGGCAGCAGATTTTTATCAGGAATGTCTTGGTACACTTTTAGTGCCCCAGAAGGGGCTCACTGTCCCTTTCCCCTTTTCTTCTTCCTTTATCCCTTTTCCTATTCTTCCCCTTCTCTTTTTTTCCTACTTATTAAACCGGTCGTAGTTTGAGGAGTGATGTAGGACCCCGGGTAGACCGCCATTGGTCCCACTCCCCGTTTGCGGGCTGTGCACTCAAACATAATGACCAGCCACCATGATCAAGTCATGGCCGAGATGGCCCTCGTCTTAGACTAGAGTGCCCCCCGGTTATGAAGCTCCTCTCCGGAGGATGGATCTTCTGTTCTTCAGAATTATAATCAGAGCCCAAAATAGCAATATACTGGTTCCTTAACGACAAATTGACTATGTCAATAATGTTATCATGTTCCGGGACTTCTCTATACTGTATTGTACGGTTTTATATGTGTATGGTTTATAACCTTAATAGAAACGATCGGAAAATACATTCCCACCCTCGTTTCCTCTTCATCATCCTGGTAGATGGCAGCAGATTTTTATCAGGAATGTCTTGGTACATTTTTCAATTCATCCTTCTTTTAATGATGTGAAGTTTGCCGGTACCGTATGCTGAAAACCAGCCCCGCCCACACGATTATGTTCCCACCCCCAAACCTCACTGTTAGTATGGGGGTGTTTTTGGGGTGACGTGCCATGTGACCTCCAAACATTGTGTGTATTTATTATGGCATCCAAAGAGTTCAACTTTGGTCTCATCTGACCCGATTATATTCTCCCCGTATTTCACAGGCTTGTCTAAATGCGCTTCAGCAATGGAGTCTTGCGTGGTGAGGGTGCACACAGGCCATGGCGGGTGACTGCATTACTTGTTTTCTTTGAAACAATTGTACTTTCTAATTCCAGGTCTTTCTGAAGCTCTCCACAAGTGGTCCTTGGGTCTTGGACAACTCTTCTGATAATTCTTTTCACTCCCGTCAGAAATCTTGCGAGGAGCACCTGGCTGTGGCGGGTTTATGGTGAAATGAGAGGGGTACCCCCGGTCATCATGCAAGGGGCACACTGGAGGTCCCGGATGGGTGCAGAACAATGCACTGTGACTGTGTCTCTCCCTCCAGCAGCTGAAAGCCAGTTTCTCCACCTCTCCCCTCCTGCCAGCTTTCAACTGCTGGAGGGAGAGACACAGACAGGGCATTGTTCTGTAATTGTCCTCCCTTCCTACCACACCAATCCCCCTTCCTAGGCTGCCTACATCTGACTCCCCCCCCCCCCTCGTGTGCCTGGGTCCCCCTTAATTCCCCCAACAGCTTCCCTCTCCCACCGGGCTCACAGGCCGATGGAGACTCGGGGAAGGGGCCGGTTCCTTTTCTGAATTGGACACAGTGAGCGATCGGTATGAATCACTCCTGTGCCCATTCATAATTGAGCATACCCTGTTTCCCCGAAAATAAGACCTAGAGTGATTGTCGGTGATGGCTGCAATATAAGCCCTACCCCCCAAATAAGCCCTAGTTAAAGTCCTTCTATGTCTTATTTTCAGGGTAGGGCTTATATTGCAGCCATCACCGACAATCACGCTAGTCTTATTTTCGGGGAAACAGGGTAGTAACTGTGTTTACTATACTTCAGTTTATGAATTAGGAGGAGCCTCTGTGTCATGTTCATTCATCTCCAGTGCAGCTGAGGCTACAGAAAAAGGAACTGAAGTATCTGTGTCCAACGGGGGGGTGCCACACATTAAGGGGGTGTCAGGGCAGCGCCGCTTAGGGGTGTCAGGACAGTACCGCTTATTCACTGGGGGTGTCTGGGCTGGCTGGTCGGGGCAGCAGCAGCCCACAGGGGTGGTGTGTTCTCTGAAGGGGAAGAGGACTGGCGGTGAAGGTTAAGGGCATGGCCTCTCGGTGGACTGTGTGCTGTCAGTGTGATCGGGGTGGGTGTGTATGAGGGCAGTAGGCTGTGTCTGCTGTGTGTGATCACCTGGAGGAGCGAGCAGCACACCTGGACAGGCACTTACCTCTAAGAGGAGGGGCACAGTACACCCGGACAGGTACTTACCTCTAAGAGGAGAGGGCACAGTACACCCGGACAGGTATTTACCTCTAAGAGGAGGGGCGCAGTACACCCGGACAGGTACTTTACCTCAGGTAGGAGGGGCACAGTACACCTGGACAGGTACTTACCTCTGGGAGGAGGAGCACCGTACACCCAGACTGGTAGCTTTCTCACAGGGAGGGGCACAGTACAACTGGACAGGTACTTTACCTCAGGTGGGAGGGGCACAGTTCACCCGGACAGGTACTTTACCTCAGGGAGGTGGGGCACAGTACACCCGGAGAAGTACTTACCTCTAGGAGGAGGAGCACCGTACACCCAGAACGGTACTTTTCTTAGGGGAAGGGGCACAGTACATCCGGACAGATACTTTACCTCAGGGGGGGGGGGGGGCACAGTACACCGGGACAGGTACTTACCTCTGGGAGAAGGGGCATAGTACACCCAGACCGGTAGTTTTCTAAGGGGGAGGGGCACAATACACCTGGATCGGTACAAACCTCATATACATCTTGGGGGGGTATAGTACACCAGCACAGGTACCTACCTCCTATACATCCGGAGGGGGAACACAGTACACATGGACAGGTACTGACCTCCTGTACATCTCCGGGGGAAGGGACACAACAAAACACCTGGGCAGGTAGCTACCCAGTAGCGTACCAACAGGGGGAGGCGATCCACCCCATATGCCACACATTAGGGGTGGGGTGTCAGGCCGGCACCGCTTATTTACTGGGGGTGTCTGGGCTGGCACCTGGCAGTAGCATATAGTAAGTGTGCCACTGCCAGTAACATGCCCGATGACAATCCTTGGGTCGGCTGGCGCTGTTTTTGTAGAGGAGGAGGAGGGGCCTGGCAGCCAGGGGGAGCAGAGGGAGGATTCTTCCGGGTTCTGGGCCGCAGTGCGTGAAGGCGCTAAACATGGCCTCACTTGACGTGCGGTGCGGATCTCTGTGCTCCTCTATGCAATGCAGGCAGATCATGGCTGGTGGGAGGGGCCGGTATTGTGTCATGGGCCTGGGGGGGAGGGGGGAGAGCTAGATATAGGACCTGCCCCAGGTGCCAAAGGCTCTAGGTACGACCGCTGATATTTCACCACAGCCCTCCAACAGCATAGTAAAAAAAAAAAAAAAAAAAAAAAAGTAAAAAAAAAATCATTGAAATTAAAAAAATAATAAAAAAAAAAAAAAAATTTAAAAATTGGAATTTTTTTTTTTTTTTGTAATTCAGGGAGGGGCCTGTCAAGAAGACTATATAGGGCCCTGTGATTTCTAAACTGATATATTGATTACATAATCAGGAATCAATCTGATTGAAAAGGGAAAGGTCTAGATTTATTGTACCCATCAAGGCATTTTTTTTTTTAAATTTGCATAACTCCTCCCAAGAGCCAGCCCACTGCTTGCATTAGGGCTCTCGTGGTGTGATGCTCGCAGGAAGCCGTGTATGACACAATACCGGCCCCTCCCACCAGCCATGATCTGCCTGCATTGCATAGAGGAGCACCGAGACCCAGTGATGACATCACCGGGCCCAAAATACGGTATGTAATGAAAACAGAAAAAATGTGATTCGAATGCTGATGAGGGGGGGGGGGGGAGGAGGGAGGAACCAGGGAAGGCAAAATATAAGCAGATTAAACTTCAGCTTAAAGGGTGGCAAGGTTTTTTTTTTTTTTTTTTTAAAGCTCTTATCCATTAAGAGGATCTGTTGTCTCCTTAACAGAGAATCACAACAATTCCAGAGAAGCTCATCGCTCTCCTTATCCTGAGATAGTGCTGATGAGCCCGGCTTGCTCCGGAATTTGCCATTAATTTTAATGGCGTTGTCTGCCCCGTCCTGTCACAATGAATCACCCCCCTCCCCCCTCCCAGCAGTGACAGGCTGAACATGACATTATGCATTATGGACGGGAGGGAAAGGTTAGCACTTTGAAATGTTAAAAGCCTCTTCGCCGCGCTCCTTGTGGGAAAAGCCGTCTCCTGCCGTGTCTTTTTTTTTTCAAAAACAAAAAAAGATGCATTATTTCCCGGCCCCCCGAGTGCCGTACAGCCTCCCCCAACGCGCGCCCCTTCCAGCGCATTCAGCACTTTTAAGCGGCGGCGGTGACCGCGGGGGGAAGAAGAATGGCGTTGGAGCCGTCACTTGGAATATGGCATAAAAGCCGCTCATATCATAGAGAAATAACAAAAGTAGACGGACACCGGGGACGAGACGAGGGATTTGGGACAATTTAGGTTTTGCCGTAACATTACCAGTTTGACGGTCAGCAAAATTTCCCCGAAGCTGAACCACATAGCGTGTATTGTATAAAAATGAACGCTATTCATCCGGTGAAACTGCATGTATATTCTGTGCCAATGTGGGCAAAACCGGGTGTTAGGCTTTTTTCTCTCTGGGGCGAATGTTATGCATGCATAAAAATAGTAGGTTAAGAAAATACTGCACTATGACCACTAGATGGTGATGACAATCATAGTAAGTATTGTGACAATGCTCCCGAAACCGATACTTTGCGGTGTGATTTGCGTCCGTACAAAACAAAAGAATAACGTGCAATTTGAACAGGAATGTGGTGCGATTCCTGTCCGAATCGCATACAGTCTCCTCCACTGCTCCTGTGTGAACCAAGACTGAAATTACTATGACAAGCCTGGGTTCACACAGGGACCGGTGGGGAAACCGCATGTGATTCGGACAGGAATAACATTGCATTCCTGATCAAATTCAATGCGATTCTTTGCAGTGCGATTTGGCCAATTTATTTTGTATGAACGCAAATCGCTCCACAAAGTATCAGAACTCGTACTTGCCAAAAAAGTTCAGTATCGCAACCCTACTTTCCTTTCTTCATTTCCTGCCTCCTTCTTCCTCTTTCTTTCCTTCTTTCCTTTTCTTCTTCCTTTTTCTTTCCTTTCTTTCTCCTTTAGGCCCCTTTCACACTGGGGCGGGAGCGGCGTCCGCAGTAAAGCAGCGCTATATTTAGCACTGCTTTAATGTAATTTTAGCGGTGGTGTTCGGCCGCTAGCAGTGCGGTTATAAATAGGCCGAAAAAGGGTTAAAACTGCCCGCAAAGCACCACTGGTGCCTGCTAGCGCACCGTCCTGCTAGCGCACCGCTCCAGTGTCAAAGCCCTCCAGTTTTCACACTGGAGTGAATGGGGCCGGATTTTTTCAGGCGCTATACAGGCGCTACTTTTAGCGCTGTAGCGCCTGAAAAACGCCCCAGTGTGAAAGGGGCCTTATTTTCTTTTTCTTCCATCTCTCTCTCTCTCTAGCTCTCTTTCTCTCTCTCTCTCTCTTTCTCTCCTTCCTTTTTCTCTCTTTTCTTCCTTTTTTCTTTCTTTCTTTTCTTTCATCTCTCTCTCCCCCTCTTTTTCTTTCTTTCTTTCTTTCTTTCTTTCGCTTTCTCCTTTACTACATTTTCTTCTTCTTCCCTCTTTCTCGCTCGTTCCCTCTCGCTTTCTTTTCTTCTTCTTCCTGCTTTTTCTCTTTCTTTCTCTCTGTTCTTCCTTTTTCTCTTTCCTCTCTCCCTCTTACCCTCTCTCCCTTTTTCTTTCCTTCCTTCTCTTTCTCTCTCTTTTCTTCCTCCTTTTTCTATCTTTTCTTCCTCCTTTTTCTATCTTTTCTTCCTCCTTTTTCTATCTTTTCTTCCTTTTTTTCACTTTTTCATCATCTCTCTCTCTTTCCCTCTTTCTCTCTCTATTTTTCCTTCTTTTTCTTTCTTTCGCCTTTCTCCTTTCGCCTTTCTCCTTTCTTTCGCCTTTCTCCTGCCTTTCGCCTTCCTTCCTCTCTTTGTTCTTCTTCTTCTTCCTTTTTCTTTATTTCTCTTTTTTTCTCCTACCGGTTTGCACAGCACTTTGCCATATAAAGGGAGACAGTACAGTATGGGGCCCTGCTAATAAGAGCTCACAATCTAATAATTTCTTATGATAATCAGCTCCATCTAGTGGCCAGAATGTGGTATTTTTTTTATTCACTCTAACAACCCGGGAATTTGAAAATCTGAAATAATAGCCAACTAATAATAACTATTACTAAATATTATAGGTATTGGAATTTCCTTTCAAATTTGGCTGTTAGTGACCGTAACTAATACAAATTTCACCGAAGTTACGAATTATCCGAAATAACGAATGCCGCATTTAAAGTAATGGAACAGAACAAATTTATAATAAAACGTTTTTATTATTATTGTAATTTATTATTATTAATTCGTTACGTTCCATTTGTTTAGATACAGCATTTATTTCGGATAATTCATAACTTCGGATAAATTACGTTTACTAACAGACAAATTTGAAAGGAAATTCCAATACCTATAATTTAATAGCTAGTAATAGTCAAATTATTATTAGTTAATTATTTCAGGTTTTAGAATTTCAGTTTTTTTCGAATTTCCAAATTTCAGATTTTTTTTATAATTTACAAATTTTTTTAAAATTAGATTTTTTTTGAATTTTCGAATTTCAATATTTTTTCAAGTTTCAGATTTCTTTTCGAATTTAGTAATTTTTTCGAATTTCCAATTTTTTTCTAATTTCAGATTTTTTCGAATATATATTTTTTTCTAAAATTTTAGGAAAAGTTTGTTAAACCGGGTTTTCGTTATTCCGGATATTTCCGAATTAACAAATTTGTTGAAATTCGTTAAAAGACGAATTCGTTAAAAGACGAATTCGTAATGAAACGAATTGCACATGTCTAGTACCAGCATGACGCTGTGCCCGCAACGTTTTTATTATTATTATAGTAATTTATTATTATTAATTCGTTACGTTCCATTCGTTTAGATACAGCATTTATTTAGAATAATTCATAACTTCAGATAAATTACATTTACTAACAGACAAATTTGAAAGGAAATTCCAATACCTATAATTTAATAGCTAGTAATAGTTAAATTATTATTAGTTATTATTTCAGTTTTTTTCGGGTTTTCGAATTTCTGATTTGTTTTGAATTTCCGAATTTCAGATTGTTCTAGAATTTCAGATTTTATTATAATTTGCAAATTTCTGATTTTTTTTATAATTTACGAATGTACGAATTTTTAAAAAATTTTAATTTTTTTCGAATTTCCGAATTTCTATTTTTTTTCGAATTTCAGATTTCTTTTCGAATTTACACATTTTTTCGAATTTCCAATTTTTTTTGAATTTACGAATTTCAGATTTTTTTTGAATTTCAGATTTTTCTAACATTTTAGGAAAAGTTTGTTATAACGGGTTTTCGTTATTCCGGATATTTCCGAATTAACGAATTTGTCGAAATTCGTTAAAAGACGAATTCGTAATGAAACGAATTGCACATGTCTAGTACCAGCATGGCGCTGTGCCCGCACGGGATGCCTGTCCATAGTACATTGCAAGCGGGCGATCCGCAAGTGGTTAATGTAGACCTCTGTAGATTCTCTGGACTGACCTGCAGTTATTTCAGCAACGTAAAAAAAAAACAAAAAAAAAACAAGCATTTGACATTTGGATTTGTAATCGGATTTATTTGCGTTCACATCGGCGTCATGAAAACATCTACAAAGTGATTTTTTTGCAGAGAAGGAAATCAGTTCTGATCAGCGACGTCCCTGATCAGCGACGTCCCTGATCAGCGACGTCCCTGATCAGCGACGTCCCTGATCAGCGACGTCCCTGATCAGCGACGTCCCTGATCAGCGACGTCCCTGATCAGCGACGTCCCTGATCAGCGACGTCCCTGATCAGCGACGTCCCTGATCAGCGACGTCCCTGATCAGCGACGTCCCTGATCAGCGACGTCCCTGATCAGTAAATCTCTGATCAGTAAATCTCTGATCAGTAAATCTCTGATCAGTAAATCTCTGATCAGTAAATCTCTGATCAGTAAATCTCTGATCAGTAAATCTCTGATCAGTAAATCTCTGATCAGTAAATCTCTGATCAATGACTTTCCTGATCAATGACCTCTCTGATCAATATTTACAAAGTATCACTTTCTTCCCTCTGATCTATGAGGGTCTTTGGGCTCCGACATACAATAATGAAGTTCCTCCTATCGAACGGATCTCGCACACTACGGCGATTTTCTGCGTCTCTTCTATCCGGCAGAACCTCCTCCTCCATCTGGGCCGCGGAATGTTCTGCCAACTCATCGGATCATCGTCAATACAGCACTTTGTCTGCCCTTTACAATGAGCTGGGGCTCTGCCCAAGTTTATAATGTAATTATTATCTCTCGGCCTAACCAAACCATCTGCTCGATTTCAGTCACCGATGAGTTATTTCATCAGCCAGAAGCAGCAGAGCGAGACCCCCTCACCCGTCTCCTCGCCCGTCTCCTCCACCTTTCATTAGCAGCTTCACAGACCTACAGAACCCATTTATTAACAATTTGTGGTCGTGTTTCACAGACAACCAGAGACACAAATATATTTATATATAATGGCCTAATCCTTGTTTCCACATTTATTTCTTCCTTTGTTGCATCTCAGTGCTGCTGTTCTCCTGCAGCCTCTTTGCAGCCGCTTACTGCCTACATGCATGGTACAGAGGCGTACCTAGAACCTTCAGGGCCCCAGTGCAAGAAACCATGAAGAAAGAAGAGGGAAGTAGGACGGAGGAGACTGGGCTCCTCCGCTAGTAAAAGAGCTGCAAGAAGCTAGCGGAGGAGCCGGCAGAAGAGCGGGAGACAATGCCGGACAGAGCGGAGAAGTCGGAAGAAGGCCCCCGGAGCCGATTAATAAATTACTTTAAAAACCTGTGTTGTGTACCCCATACTCATTCACATAGGGTGGGGGGGGGCCAGGATCTGGGGGCCCCCTTATTAAAGGGGGTTCCCGGATTCCAATAAGCCCCCCACCCGCAGACCCCGACAACCAACGGCCAGGGTTGTCGGGAAGAGGCCCTTGTCCTCATCGCTTGAAACTGAAGGTGCACTGTTGTACCGTCTAGGTCTATTGCCAATCAGAGAAACCTCCGAGAGGCCTCTGCGATGGGGACGTGTAAGTACGCGTCACTCAGGTCCAAAGAGACCATAAAGCAATCCTGTGGAAGCAGGGCCCCTTACCGTAAAGATAGACTCCATGCGGAACCTCTTGTAGGCAATTGACCTGTTTAGGGGCTTAAAATTCAGGATCAACCTGAATATTCCGGAGGGTTTCATTACCACGAATATGTGGGAATAGAATCCCTTCCCCCCTTCCCCTCTTGGTACTCTGCGCACTACTTCTTGTTGTTCCAACTCCCTTAGAGCCTCTAACAACGCCTCGGCCTTTGTCCTGCAATTGGAAAGGTGCGTGTCAAGAAACCTTAGCGGAGGGGGGTCTTGCGAACTCCAGGTGGTACCCCCTTATGACATTAAGGATAAACCGGTTGGGGGAGATCATCTCCCACTGCGGAAGGAAGGCCCCCAGTCTTCCTCCCACCGGACTGAAGGAGTCATTGGTCTTTGTGGGCCTTTTCAGGAGGGCGAAAAATTGCCCCTCCTCGGCCCCTGCCTCTTTGGCCCCAAGCCCTCTTTTGCTCTGGCTTCGGGGTCTCTCTACGTTTTTGCAGACGAAAACCTTTTTTCGTCTGCACTGGGGCCTTGCGTTTGAGAGGAGATGACTTCGGCCGCATTCACACCTGAGCGGTTTTACCAGCGGTTTTACCAGCGTTTTGTCGCGCGAATACGGTCGTTTTTTGCACATTTGCATACGGCGTAACAGGCGTTTTTCAACTTCGGCGTTTTTCTTGATAGCCAATAGGAAAAAGTATCATCACTGTCATCATTTGTTGCTATGTTCTATGGGGATACAAACGCCCAAATCTGCCCGATTCGCGCGACAAAAAAGGGTCCGGAACTTGTTTGAGCTTCAGGCGTTCGGCTTCAGGCGACATGGAGTGGAGATGTGAACCATCTCCATAGAGAATAATGTATTTTATCCCCTCGAACGTTTTGTAGCTTCAGGCGTAGGGCGGCTTAGGGTGACAAAACGCTCAGGTGTGAATGCAGCCTTCTTGTCCGCCGTTCTGTCTAGGACAGTATCCAAGCCGGGACCAAAAAGGAGGAGGTCACCTGTCAGTGGTACCCCACACAATTTAACCTTAGGAGGCGCTATCGACAGGCCAGGTTTTCAGCCAGAGAGCCCTTCTGGCTGAGTTGGCCAGAGCCGCTGATCTGGCTGACATGCGGACTGATTCCGCCGAGGCGTCTGCTATATATGCGACGCCTCTTAGGATCGTGGGGAAGGATGACAGTATAGTTTCCTTGGCTGTACCAGCTACAATGTGTTCCTGAATCTGGGAAATTTCCCACCGTGCCATTGTGTTCCCCCAGCGGCGACGGCGGCACGCACCTGCCGCAAGCTCCGTGAGTAGGATCGTGGGTCCCATGGACTCGATGTCCACAGGGATACCCACGATCGTGTCACGGAGAGGAAAAACAGGTAAATGCTAATGTAAACAAGCATTTCCCCATTCTGCCTAGTGACACTGTGCTGTGCCGAGTTCCCGGGTCTGTACACCTGCTGTGTCCATTATGAGGGGTTCCCACCATCCTTGTGCTGAGTCCCCGGGTCTGTACACCCGCTGTGCCCATTATGAGGGGTTCCCACCATCCATGTGCTGAGTTCCCAGGTCTGTACACCGGCTGTGTCCATTATGAGGGGTTCCCACCATCCCTGTGCTGAGTTCCCGGGTCTGTACACCGGCTGTGCCCATTATGAGGGGTTCCCACCATCCCTGTGCTGAGTTCCCGGGTCTGTACACCCGCTGTGCCCATTATGAGGGGATCCCACCATCCCTGTGCAGAGTACCTGGGTCTGTACACCTGCTGTGTCCATTATGAGGGGTTCCCACCATCCCTGTGTTAAGTTCCCGGGTCTACACCTGCTGTGCCCATTACCAGGGGTTCCCACCATCCCCATTTATATGGAAAGCAGACTTTTTTCCCCCTCAAACTTTATTTATGACAGGACCAACCTGACAAATTAACTATCAAAAAAGTTAAAATAACTCTTAAGGACTTTATACATCCTTTATACACAAGGGGAGGAATGCTTCCCAGTCACCAGCAGCGGCAAGAGGAATGCATGCTTCCCATTGATCAGCAGTATATTTCAGCATGGTTTCCTCTGGGGTTGATCTCTGTAGCTTTGTGTTTGGCTTGCCTGTTTGAACACAAGAGCATTAAGGCCGGCCCCAGCAGAACACAATTCATAGGAAATCTTAGAAGATTCACAGTATAAATGAACTCAAACAAAGTGCAGGAACAATAACTGGGAGCTTCTAACCCAACATGGCAAACTTCATAAAACATCACTTACCCAAACCAGCATGGCAGCAGCAAGCCATGTGCTCTCATCTCTAGGCAAACAAGAGCAGACTGCTCCACAAGTGGGCGTATTTATAGGAGGACTAGAAAATGTCAGCTGACACAGCCACTCCCTCTTCAACGTTAACCCCTGATTGGCCAGATTCAGTGTTGCTTTTCCAACCAAATTACACAAATCGCTTTATTGAATAATGCAGAGTGCATTAAAGGGCCCGCTCACATCTGTGTGTTGTGTTGCTTTTTAGTGCTTTTTTTAATGTTTTGTTTTAAAATTCAAACGCAACGCATAATGCTTTCTTCAGGCCTTTTTTCTCCATGGACCCCGGGGGGGGGGGGGGGGGGGTAATTTTTACAATTTTTTAGGAGTCCCGTTGGGGGACTTTGGTGAGATATCAGAGGTCTAAACAGACCTACGATGTTACAACTTTGAGACAGAGGAAGAAGGGAAAGGGGAATTGGGTCCCTGTCCTCTGGGGAGAAGTGGGCCCTGTCCCCAGGAGAGATTGGGTCCTTGTCCCCACGCAAGTAGGAGTCCCTGTCCCTAAGGGAAATGGGGTGCCTGTCCTCTGGGGAGAAGTGGGCCCTGTCCCCAGAGGAGATGGGGTCCTTGTCCCCAAGGGAAATAGGGTCCCTGTCCTTTAGGGAGAACTGGGCCCTGTCCTTAGGGGACATATCTCCCAGAAAGACCTGTCAACATCTGTGTATGACGGGGAGGAGGGGGGGGGGGGTGCTGGCAGACAAGCCTGTGGTGTCCTTTGGGGAGCCGACTCTTATAGGGCTACTCTGCATCTGTGTGCTTAAAGTTTGTTTGCCCGGGAGAAGCGTGCAGTGTGAGCCGGACTCAGGGGGAGGACAGACACCGGACTGAGCAGCACTGCATGGAGCAGGAGAGGGGGACCCGGAGGAGTTGCTGAGGACACAGGTTGTGTGGGGAATGCACAACTAAAGAGCAGCCAGTGCGGTAGTCGAGCATGGAGCTCTGCTAGTCACCCCCCACCTCCAGCCACCCGTGCGCCCGGTGCCTAACCGCCTATGCTGCCACCGGCCATATGTAGAGGGGGCCACATGGGCCCCTTGCAGCACAGGACACGGTTGCGCTCGCGACTGCTGCACCCCCTATAGTTACGCCCCTGGTAAGTGGTGATATGTTGGTTTAGAAGCTCTGGGTTACATTTATTTTTTTCTGCACTTTGTTTAACTATAACAAATGTTCTAATCTAATAAGATTTCCTATGAATTGTGTTCTGCTGGGGCCGGCCTTAAAGTGGATGTAAACCCCCCCTTTTTTTTTTTTTTGTCATAATGTAGAGAATAAGATTTCCTTTGATTTGAGCCCAGCCTTGCCACACAGATTTACTCGAGGCCTGAGCAATCCTTTTTTGATGTTTAGTTGGAGAAATCTTGACAAAGTCATGAAAACTTTGTCAAAAACGCCCCCTTGCTGTGAGTGACGGGTGATTTACATATCTCATGCACTAGCCTGAGACAGGCACATGCTGTGTAAAAAGTTCACAATTCACATCCCCCTCCCCTCCAGCTCTCCCAGGATTGGCTGTTACTGTGTTTTGACTGGGCGTTTCTCATCATGGGATGCAGTGAACAGTCAGCAGACTATAGACAGACAAGTGATTTAGGGGACATGTATGTAGTCCTAGGTGGGCAGAGTAGAACATGCAGTGATCTGATGATTGTTATAGTGCAGTGTGTGTCTGAGGTCACCTGATCACAGACAACATTCCTTCCCATCTCCATGATTTGTTATGTGGGGGGGAGGGGTGGATTTCTCAATTTTTATAATTACACCCAGTAAGGCTGAATGATCTTAGGGCCAGTTCACACCAGTGTGCTGTGGGATATCGCATGTGATTCCCACCGCACTGCAGTGCAAATCATTTAATGTCCGCGTGGTGCAATTTCAGCCGTACAGATAGTATGTGTGATATCGCACCGCATTCGAACAAAAATCGCACAGGACCCTTTTTTTTGGTCCGCACCGGAATCGCATTTATGCGATCCGATTCGTCCTAACTAGGGCTGCAACTAACGATTATTTTCATAATCGTTTAGTTGGCCGATTTATTGTTTCGAATAATCGATTAATCGGTTAATAACCTTAAAAAAAAGTGTGGTGTATAATTTAGTTAATATGTAAAGTTTTAAGAAAAAGGCAATTTATTCTTAAATATCTCTATGCAGTGGTAAACATAAATAACCAACTATATGGTTAGGCCCCTTTCACACTGGGGCGGTTTTCAGGCGGTACAGCACTAAAAATAGCGCCTGAAAAAATCCGGCCCCATTCACTCCAGTGTGAAAGCCGGCGGGCTTTCACACTGAAGCGGTGCGCTAGCAGGACCGCAAAAAAAGTCCTGCTAGCAGCATCTTTGGAGCGGTGTATTCACCGCTCCTATACCGCTCCTTCCCATTGATTTGAATGGCAAACCGCTCTGCGGGGGGGTCTTTAACCCGTTTTTCGGCCGCTCGCGGGGGGTAAAACCGCACCGCGAGCGGCCTAATACCGCGGCTAAAACGACGGTAAAGCAGCGCTCCCCGCCCCAGTGTGACAGGGGACTTGGGGAGCAAAATATTTAATCCACTCTGAGATGAACAGACAGAAGAGATACTTTTTTTGGCCAATTTGTTGGGCAGATTAAAAAACAAATTGCTGCAAAAACGCATTGCATGCTTTTCTGCAGCGTCTCCATTGAAGTATATTGAACCAAAAAAGCACAGTTTTGCGTTAAAAAAAAAAAAAAAAAAAGGCCCTGACCCTTTCCAAACAGCAGTGGCTGAAAAAGGCATAGATGTGAACGTGTCCCATAGGAAACCATGTAAATGAACTGTAGTGCGTTTCTGCAAAAAGCACCAAAAAACACATGGGTGTGACCAAGGCCTATGTTTAGTAACATAATGGGGGGTTAAAAAAACTAAAATGAGGCCTTTATAGTACAAAAAAAAGCCGATAATTACTGCTGTAGGGGTTCATTTTTTACTGTAGAACTGTGAAAGTAATATTTACAGTATGTAGCTGTCTGCTCTGTTGGCCATTTTGGTTTGGTAAGTGATGTTTTGATATGTTTGTTTAGAAGCTCCCAGTTACATTTTAAACAAAATGCAGGAAAAATAAATCTAATAAATGTTCTAATCTTCTAAGATTTCCTATGAATTGTGTTCTGCTGGGGCCGGCCTTAATGCTTTTGTGTTCAAACAGACAAGCCTGAACACAAAGCTACAGAGATCAACCCCAGGGGAATCCATGCTGAAATCTACTGCTGATCAATGGGAAGCATGCATTCCTCCTGCCACTGCTGGTGACTAGGAAGCATGCCTCCCCTTGTGTATAAAGGATGTATAAAGTCCTTAAGTTATTTGAACTTTTTTTGAGTTAATTTGTCAGATTGGTCCTGTCACAAATAGTTTGAGAAAAAAAGTCTGCTTTCCATATAAATGGGGATGGTGGGAACCCCTGGTAATGGGCACAGCAGGTGTACAGACCCGGGAACTCAGCACAGGGATGGTGGGAACCCCTCATAAAGGGCACAGCAGGTGTACAGACCCGGGAACTCAGCACAGGGATGGTGGGAACCCCTCATAATGGGCACAGCGGGCTCATAATGGGCACAGCGGGTGTACAGACCCGGGAACTCAGCACAGGGATGGTGGGAACCCCTCATAAAGGGCACAGCAGGTGTACAGACCCGGGGACTCAGCACAGGGATGGTGGGAACCCCTCATAAAGGGCACAGCAGGTGTACAGACCCGGGAACTCAGCACAGGGATGGTGGGAACCCCTCATAAAGGGCACAGCAGGTGTACAGACCCGGGGACTCAGCACAGGGATGATGGGAACCCCTCATAAAGGGCACAGCAGGTGTACAGACCAGGGACTCAGCACAGGGATGGTGGGAACCCCTCATAAAAGGCACAGCAGGTGTACAGACCCGGCGACTCAGCACAGGGATGGTGGGAACCCCTCATAAAGGGCACAGCAGGTGTACAGACCCGGGGACTTTTTTCTTTTCATTTAACCCACTAGTCAAATGTAAACTGACTCATGCATTGACAGCTTTAGAGATTCAGGGGTAAGTGACCCTGGAACACATTGAAGCCAGGTTTAACCATACAGCAAGCGTTTTAGGTTCACAGTGAAAGTCTGTATTGCATGACATGGTTTAGATTGGACCTCAGATTTCTTTATCTCTGAATACATAGGCATGACTCCATTGTAAATTTTCTTTTCCATGACTAGTTGGAAGGCCATGAACCCTCAAAGCAAGATGGGAAGGCCATGAACCCTCAAAGCAAGATGGGAAGGCCATGAACCCTCAAAGCAAGATGGGAAGGCCATGAACCCTCAAAGCAAGATGGGAAGGCCATGAACCCTCAAAGCAAGATGGGAAGGCCATGAACCCTCAAAGCAAGATGGGAAGGCCATGAACCCTCAAAGCAAGATGGGAAGGCCATGAACCCTCAAAGCAAGATGGGAAGGCCATGAACCCTCAAAGCAAGATGGGAAGGCCATGAACCCTCAAAGCAAGATGGGAAGGCCATGAACCCTCAAAGCAAGATGGGAAGGCCATGAACCCTCAAAGCAAGATGGAATCCCTTTTCTGCTCCTGCAGTATTGGCATATGGTAGGTAACATGGCTTGGGTTAGCCACACAATTTTGTGGACCCAAAAATAAATGTACTTGGTTACGCAGGATTAGGAATTGGAGAGAGAGAGAGAATCTATAGCTCATTCATCTGTCTGAGTTATGAGTTCATCATAACTCATTGCTTGGGTTTAACCACTCAATTGTTTGTGGACCCAAAAATTAGGCTATAGCTGAGTTATGACTTTTGTCAAAGCTCTTAAGTTTTGGGCTCAGAGGTTCCTGTTCAGTCTAAAGTCTCTTGCTCCTTGGTTGTGGGTTATTGTGGCAATAAGGAGCTTTGATGGAGCAGGGCAGGGCATTGCAACACTGCTTCCACCAGAGTCTCTGCCTCATTAACTCTTATATTGGGCTTACCCTGAAGGTCACCGGTTTCAAGGAGTTGGTCTCTGCAGTACTGAGCAGGGATGTCACTCTGATCCCTCTTGGGGAAAGTCTACAGGGAGCCCCCGCTCTCTGGAAGTAAAGGGTCAGCTGTTGCAAGAGGGTCTTACATTCTCATTGTGAGTTGTAGTTGGGTTTCTGGACTGGTTGCCAGGCTTTGCTGTAGTAGCGGGCTTGGGGACTGGGTCAATCTCAGTCTGCTGGATTGGGGAGGAGTGCCCCCTCCTTCGAGAAGGTGGGGCTAGATCTGATTCAGTCTCCTTGTCCGCTGCTCCAGGGCACCCTGGCACTCAGTGTAGAAGTTTAACTATGGCTTACAGTGGGAATGGCGGATTCTCTTCTAATTGTTCATCCTTTCTTCCTGGGAATACGGAGTGTTGATCTTGGAATGGTTCTTAGTTTTTCTTGGTTGGAGTATGAGGGCACCATATTACAGTCAACAAACACTTCGGCCAGGCCAAAATCAATGCTCCCTATTCTTGGGTCAGGCTTAAGATATGGAGTCAGGATGCCTTATCCCCTTAAGGGGAAAAGGTATGACACATGTCGTTCCCACACAAATAGGTTTAACCGCTTCCCGACCGGCCACTGCATATATACGTCAGCAGAATGGCTCGGGCAGGCAGAATCACGTACCTGTACGTGATCGTGCATGTGCCTGCCCGTGGGTCGCGCGCGCGCTGCTAGCGGCGCGCTCGCGACCCGGTCGGGAGCTCCGTGACCCCGGCCGCGGGACCATCGGACCCGATCGCCGCTGGTATCCCGCGATCGGGTTACGGAGCGGAAGAACGGGGAGAGGTCTATGTAAACCTCTCCCCGCGCTTCCTACACTGACTGTCAGTGATCGGCGGTTCCCTGTCATTGGGAACGCCGATCAATGACGTCACACGTACAGCCACGCCCCCCTACTGTAAAAAAAAACACCCACACGTCACACTGACTCCTCCCCGCCCCCTAGTGGTTAACCCCCTAACTACAACTGTCATTTACATAGGAATCAGTGCTATTTAAATAGCACTGATTGCTGTATAAATGACAAATGTCCCAAAAAATGTGTCAAAAATGTCCGATGTGTCCGCCAAAATGTCGCAGTCACAATAAAAATCGCTGATCGCCGCCATTACTAATAAAAAAAAAAATATTAATAAAAATGCTATAAAACTATCCCCTATTTTGTAAACGCTATAACTTTTGCGCAAACTAATCAATAATCGCTAATTGCGATTTTTTTTTTACCAAAATATGTAGAAGAATACGTATCGGCCTAAACTGAGGAAAAAAAATGTTTTATATATTTTTTGGGGATATCTATTATAGCAAAAAGTAAAAAATATTGCATTTTTTTCAAAATTGTCGCTCTATTTTTGTTTATAGCGCAAAAAATAAAAACCGCAGGGGCGATCAAATACCACCAAAAGAAAGCTCTATTTGTGGGAAAAAAAGGACGCCAATTTTGTTTTGGAGCCACGTCGCATGACCGCGCAATTGTTAGTTAAAGCGACGCAGTGCCGATTTGCAAAAAGGGGCCTGGTCCTTTAGCTGCAAATTGGTCCGGGGCTGAAGTGGTTAATCTTCCCGAATTTCATTTATTGGAATAAGTCTGCGAGTTCACACCGGATGTATTGGTGTCGGGATACATACCTAATCGCAGCCTTCGCTCAAGAAACCAAAACCGCCTTCTCATCCCCAAAGCCCGCTACAAATCTAAGGGAGAGCGAAGATTCGCAGTACAAGGACCTCGGCTATGGAACGCTCTACCAAACAACATCCGCTTGGAAGATAACCATCAGGCCTTCAGAAAAAAACTCGACCCACCTCTTCTAATAAAGCAAGACGACGAAGGACAGACCCAAGCGCCTTGAGGCGATTCAGTTCGCATTTGCAGCGCTATACAAATCATTCATTTAGAAAGCTAGTTGTTAAATAATTTGGACAGGGTATGATCTCATTAATGCCCATCTTGGAGCAGTGTAGAATGTGGTTGCAAGTGATTTCCCATTGATTGCAGACTTTGTGGTCCCAACAGAGCAGCGTTTATAGGCAATACATATAGTGGTTGGTTGCTCTCTGGAGCAGTCTTCATTATATGAAATGCAAAAGCCCCATATCATCCTCCTTGTGTTAATGTTACCTATATCTCATTGCAGATCATCAGAATGAGCGTGTTGGTTGGGCTCTGGCTAGACATTGCTGTTGGAGTTAAAGTTTGGTAAATTGGTAAGCATCCTATATATATATATATATATATATATATATATATATATATATATATATATATATATATATATATATATATATATATATAGTTGCTAGAATATTGAACCTTTGTTTTGAGATTTCCAGGAAGCTTGGGAGGATCATGGGATGTAAGGGAAGGGGAACACTTTTTTTTTATTTATTTTTTTCCTGCAAAAATATGTGCATTTTTGTTTTTGTTTTTTCTTCTCAAAGCTAAACTTAGGCTTGTATGTGCATTTCTTTTCTGTTTGGGGGTGGGCTGCACTTGAGGCCCCCCGGTGTCAAAAAAGTTGACCACCGCTTCCTAATGGTTTCAAAAAGCTCGGGCTCCACATTTCACATTTTTAAGTTTTTTATGCTATGTTAATAGGAGCATGTAAGAAATGTATGTGGTATCCCAATTTGGCATGACTGCTGGCCCTTGCCACTGGTGATCGATGGCAACCATGACTCCTGGCCCAATTGGGCTTATTTAATATACAGTACAATGTCCTTATAGCAAAAAATCAAATGACTGCTGTAAAACCGCATAAGGGTGGGGGGGTGGTCAGTTGCTGATTGGCTTCTCTGGTTATCGCTCTTTCCTATAGGACCGTTTTCATTGGTGCCTTCAAATATCTGTGGCCTGGGTTATTATGTATCATTGTGGCTATTATGTTTCTGTGGAACTACATTTCCCATGAGGCATTGCTGGCACTTACAATTACTCCCAGAGGCATGATTCGCATTTGGATCAAAAGGGTGCAGGACAGTTTTTTTTTTTTTTTAGTCCGCACTGGAATTGAATCAGATAGGTGTTCACACCGATGCGATTCCTGCACCATTTCACAGCACGCACTGTCAACCGATCTGGGGGTTGTCATTAACTTTGTATTGACACCCACAGCGGTTCTCAGAGGGAAGTGTGACCTGCCTGTGAGACATGCGATGGAGGAACCCGCACAGGAATCACGCTGGTTCTCGCATTGCATTGTGTGAACCCAGCCTCACAGCAAGGGAGTCTCCCCGCTGTCAAAATAAGATGAAGTGGGGAGGCTTCCTTCATCCACAAAGTGTGGATGGAGAATCAGATTTTTTATTGTTCCCCTCCCCATTTAACCCGCTGGTTGAATATAAAAACTGACTCGTGCATGGACATCTTTAGAGATTTAGGGGTAAGTTTAGGTTCACAGTGAAAGTCTGTTTATGGTCTGTCAAAATAAAATGAGTGCGAGGCTTCCGTGTCCACATAGGGTGTGGATGGAGGAATCTGATCCATTCTCTTTTTTTTTTTTTTTCTTTTTTTTTTCCATTTACCTACTGGTTAAATGTAAGCTTACTCATGCATTGATGGCTTTGGAGATTCAGGGGTAAGTGACCCTGAAACTAATTGAAGCCAGATTTAACCATACAGCAAGCATTTTAGGTTGACAGTAAAAGTCTGTATTGCATGACATGTTTTAGATTGGACCTCAGATTTCATTATCTCTGAATACATAGGCATGACTCCATTGTACATTTTCTTTTCCATGACTAGTTGGAAGGCCATGAACCCTCAAAGCAAGATGGGAAAGCCATGAACCCTCAAAGCAAGATGGGAAAGCCATGAACCCTCAAAGCAAGATGGGAAAGCCATGAACCCTCAAAGCAAGATGGGAAAGCCATGAACCCTCAAAGCAAGATGGGAAAGCCATGAACCCTCAAAGCAAGATGGGAAAGCCATGAACCCTCAAAGCAAGATGGGAAAGCCATGAACCCTCAAAGCAAGATGGGAAAGCCATGAACCCTCAAAGCAAGATGGGAAAGCCATGAACCCTCAAAGCAAGATGGGAAAGCCATGAACCCTCAAAGCAAGATGGAATCCCTTTTCTGCTCCTGCAGTATTGGCATATGGTGGGTAACATGGCTTGGGTTAGCCACACAATTTTGTGGACCCAAAAATAAATGTACTTGGTTATGCAGGATTATGAAGTAGAGAGAATCTATAGCTCATTCATCTGTCTGGGTTATGAGTTTTCATCATAACTCATTGCTTGGGTTTAACCACTCAATTGTTTGTGGACCCAAAAATTAACATGCTACTTTGTTAAGCTGAGTTAGGAAGGGGATGGTCTATTGCAGAGTTATGAGCTTTCATCCTAACTTGCTGCTTGGGTTTAGCCACTCTGAAGGTTACCGGTTTCTAGGAGCTCTTTCTCTGAAGAGATGCAGGCAGTGGATTTCACTCTGATCCCACTTGGGGAAGTCTACGGAGAGCTTCCCCCAGGCTGGCCTCTGCGAAGTCCGCATGCATACTATCCTCCAAGTCCGCAAGCATACTAGGCTCTGCGAGTGGCACTGTTAGTTGGCTCGCATTTTAGCCTTGCAAGTTGGCACGCATGATGGCCCCTTTCCTGTGAAATGCAAATGGCATGTTGCGCGATCAAGGAGTTTTTCTGCAACACTGCTTCCACCCAAGTCTCTGCCTCATTAACTCATTAACTCGTATCTTGGGTTTCAAGAAGTTTGTTTCTGCAGGGCTGAGCAGGGATGTCACTCACATCCCTCTTGGGAAAGTCTACAGGGAGCCCCTGCTCTCTGGAAGTAAAGGGTCAGCTGTTGCAAGAGGGTCTTAAATTCTTATTGTGAGTTGTAGTTGGGTCTCTGGACTGGTTGCCAGGCTGTTCTGTAGTAGCGGGCTTGGGGACTGGGTCAATCTCAGTCTGCTGGATTGGGGAGGAGTGTCCCCTCCTCCGAGAAGGTGGGGCTAGATCTGATTCAGTCTCCTTGTCCGCTGCTCCAGGGCACCCTGGCACTCAGTGTAGAAGTTTAACTATGGCTTACAGTGGGAATGGCGGATTCTCTTAAAATTGTTCATCCTTTCTTCCTGGGAATACGGAGTGTTGATCTTGGAATGGTTCTTTAGTTTTTCTTGGTTGGAGTATGAGGGCACCATGTTGCAGTCAACAAACACTACGGCCAGGCCAAAATCAATGCTCCCTATTCTTGGTTCAGGCTTAAGATATGTCGTCAGGATGCCTTATCCCCTTAAGGGGAAAAGGTATGACACATGTCGTTCCCACACTAATAGGTTTAATCTTCCCGAATTTAATTTATTGGAATTGGCCTGTGAGTTCACACTGGATGTATTGGTGTCAGGAAGCTAGTTTGAACACTCAAAGCAAGATGGGAAGGCCATGATCACTCAAAGCAAGATGGAATCCGTTTTCTGCTCCTGCAGTATTGGCATATGGTAAGTAACATGGCTTGGGTTAGCCACACAATTTTGTGGACCCAAAAATAAATGTACTTGGTTACGCAGGATTAGGAAGTAGAGAGAATCTATAGCTCAATCAGCTGTCTGAGTTATGAGTTTTCATCATAACTCATTGCTTGGGTTTAACCACTCAATTGTTTGTTTGTGGACCCAAAAATTAGGCTATAACTGAGTTATGACTTTTGTCATAGCTCTTAAGTTTTGGGCTCAGAGGTTCCTGTTCAGTCTAAAGTCTCTTGCTCCTTGGTTGTGGGTTATTGTGGCAATAAGGAGCTTTGATGGAGCAGGGCAGGGCATTGCAACACTGCTTCCACCAGAGTCTCTGCCTCATTAACTCTTTTTTTTATATTGGGCTTACCCTGAAGGTCACCGGTTTCAAGGAGTTTGTTTCTGCAGGGCTGAGCAGGGATGTCACTCTGATCCCTCTTGGGAAAAGTCTACAGGGAGCCCCCGCTCTCTGGAAGTAAAAGGGTCAGCGGTTGCAAGAGGGTCTTAAATTCTCATTGTGAGTTGTAGTTGGATCTCTGGACTGGTTGCCAGGCTGTTCTGTAGTAGCGGGCTTGGGGACTGGGTCAATCTCAGTCTGCTGGATTGGGGAGGAGTGCCCCCTCCTTCGAGAAGGTGGGGCTAGATCTGATTCAGTCTCCTTGTCCGCTGCTCCCGTGCACCCTGGCACTCAGTGTAGAAGTTTAACTATGGCTTACAGTGGGAATGGCGGATTCTCTTATAATTGTTCATCCTTTCTTCCTGGGAATACGGAGTGTTGATCTTGGAATGGTTCTTAGTTTTTCTTGGTTGGAGTATGAGGGCACCATATTACAGTCAACAAACACTTCGGCCAGGCCAAAATCAATGCTCCCTATTCTTGGGTCAGGCTTAAGATATGGAGTCAGGATGCCTTATCCCCTTAAGGGGAAAAGGTATGACACATGTCGTTCCCACACAAATAGGTTTAATCTTCCCGAATTTAATTTATTGGAATAAGTCTGCGAGTTCACACCGGATGTATTGGTGTCGGGATACATACCTAATCGCAGCCTTCGATCAACAAACCAAAACCGCCTTCTCATCCCCAAAGCCCGCTACAAATCTAAGCGAGAACGAAGATTCACAGTACAAGGACCTCGGCTATGGAACGCTCTACCAAACAACATCCACTTAGAAGATAACCATCGGGCCTTCAGAAAAAACTCGACCCACCTCTTCTAATAAAGCAAGACAACGAAGGACAGACCCAAGCGCCTTGAGGCGATTCAGTTCGCATTTGCAGCGCTATACAAATCCATTCATTCAGAAAGCTAACTGTTAAATAATTTGGACAGGGTATAATCTCATTAATGCCCATCTTGGAGCAGTGTAGAATGTGGTTGCAAATGATTTCCCATTGATTGCAGGCTTTGGGGTCCCAACAGAGCAGAGTTTATAGGCAATACATATAGTGGTTGGTTGCTCTCTGGAGCAGTCTTCATTGTATGAAATGCAAAAGCCCCAGATCATCCTCCTTGTGTTAATGTTACCTATATCTCATTGCAGATCATCAGAATGAGCGGGATGGTTGGGCTCTGGCTAGACATTGCTGTTGGGAGTTCAAGTTTGGTAAATTGGTAAGCATCCTATATAGTTGCTAGAATATTGAACCTTTTGTTTTGAGATTTCCAGGAAACTTGGGGGGGATCATGGGATGCAAGGGAAGGGGAACAATTATTTTTTCCTGCAAAAAATATTTGCATTTTGAAGTGTTTGTTTTTATTCTTCTCAAAGCTCAACTTAGGCTTGTATGTGCGTTTCTTTTCTGTGTGTGGGGGGGGGGGGGGGCGGCACTTAAGGCCCCCGGTTTTAAAAAGCTCAATTTGGTTTCAGCAAATAATAAGTTTTATAAACACAGCACGAGTTAATGAGCTTTTATTGTTTTTTTTTTTTTTTTTAACTTTAATCTTTATTAGAAAATTTTCTTATGAATTATTACTGTGAATATACATACAATATTTTTTTTAACCCCTATCTTTTACATTACTTTACAAACATTTAATAGGATCCCGTTCACTCATTAAACTGCATTTATCTTAAGCGCATCAGAGGACCTCACATAAAACAGCTTAGGGAGCTCAGTGAAGAGACGCAACAGGGAGTTGCATAAATTCGGGGGAAGGGTCTGGATACTTGCTGCTCCCACAAAATGGCAACTCTTCAATGATCCGTAACTTCACATGGTTTCCGTTAACATCTGTTTGTTACAACCAGCGCCATATTCCTCAATTTTGCCGCTTGTATTTTCATGTTTTCCTAAGGCTTACATTTATATTGTAGCTGGCAAGATGATCAAGGCTGAATTATGGCAACACTGTGCTAACTGAATTTGCTACATACCTCAATCTATAAATGCTGTAATCTGTGGGACCCTTTAAGTGAAACTTTTTTTTGTGCATTAAGCCGCATTTCGATCCATGTGTGACCACTGGGGTTGAACAGAAGTAATTTTATCCCGGCTTGATAAGTGCTGCAGAGGCAGTAGGATTCAAATCTGATTTGTATATTTTGAGGCTGGGTTCACACTATCGTGATTCGTATTTGCACCGCATTGCTGTGCAGATCACATACGATGTGAATTCATCCATACAGATTGTATATGGCTGAATTTGCATTGCATTTGGATCAAAAGGGTGCAGGACCGTTTTTTTTTTTTTTTTGGTCCGCACTGGAATTGAATCAGATAGGTATTCACACCTATGCAATACGATTCCTGCACCATTTCACAGCGCGCACTGTCAACCGATCTGGGGGTTGTCATTAACTTTGTATTGACACCCACAGCGGTTCTCAGAGGGAAGTGTGACCTGCCTGTGAGACATGCGATGGAGGAACCCGCACACGAATCACGCTGGTTCTCGCATCGCATTGTGTGAACCCAGCCTCACAGCAAGGGAGTCTCCCTGCTGTCAAAATAAGATGAAGCGGGGAGGCTTCCCGCATCCACAAAGTGTGGATGGAGAATCAGATTTTCCCCATCCGTCTTTCAGGACAGCACCATAGAGAGACCCTGGCTCCTCCCCTTTCAGGAAACACCGCCTTAGATTTTGAAATTTAAGCCCCCACCGTCCTGCCAGTCCCTCAGTTATGGTGTTTCCTCCGGTGGGGAGACACCGCTATGGAGCCAAGGGCTGAATAGCCAGGGAGGCTAAAGCCGATCGTTTCCAGAGAAGGGGGGGGGGAGCAGGGGTCTCTCTACCTCCCTCCATCCTATCGTGCGGTCCGTGAGGCTGGGGAAGCCGGGGACTGGACTGACCTTTTTTTCACGCACCTCCGGCTTCTTTTGGGGAAACTGTAAGCCGGAGGGTTCCGCTCTTCTCCTGTCCAGGGGGACGCCAACGGAAGCACTGGAGGCCGCCATGTTCGGCGTGGAGCTCAGTGCGCCGGGTCGGATGGCGGGTGACGTCATTTCCGACGGAGGTCAGTGCTTCCGTTCGTTCCGCGGCTTCCGGTTCCGGCCGCGGGATTTGAAAAGCGGAACGAGCGTTTTGGCTGGTGCTGCTTCATTTTCGGCCTGTAGCGACAAGCGTTCGGAAGCGAAGGCACCACCGATCCTCAGCGGGAAATGTCGGAAGTAGAGGCTTCCCGAACGGCTCCTGGAGATGCCTGCACCAGCCACTCTAAGGTAAGTGGAACCCTGGGGTGGTGTTCCCTTACTAGACAACCTGTAAGCTCCACAGGTGTGTTTGTCTCCCTTGGTGGTGGGGAAGATGGGGGGTAACTAGGACCCTGGTGGTGGTGGTCAAAGTTATAGCACCCCTGGTGGCCCTCTGTGTGTATTGCTGGTGGTTAAGGGGAGTCTGACTGCTCTCTTTTATGTTTGTCTTTTTTCAGAGCAAGTCTGCTGAGAAAACCAAATCGCCCCACAATTCAAAGAGAAAATGCCCTTCGTGCAGAGCCACAATGGGGGAATCGTGGTCCAAAGCACTCTGTAGGGAATGTATAGAGGGGCTAGTGAGGGAGCAGTCAGCGGAGCAAAATACGGAGTTAGCTGCGTCCGTCAAGGAACTAGCAAACACCGTACAATCTTTTAAAACGCTCTTCTCTAGTTTTCAGTTTCCGCAGACTCAGATTAACCCTCCACCAGCACAGCAGAGTGTTGCGCCAAGCCTAACGGATGCTCCCTCGGCGAGTGGTGAGAATCCGGGGGGCTCTAGAGAAGAGATTGAGGAGGAGCCAGATAGCGTTGCTTCTGATTCCCAAGGGGAATCCGAGGGAGAGGAGGTGGATGGCGAGTCCACGAGAACCTCTCGCTACAAGCTTTCTCTGGAGGAAGTGGAAGAGCTTTTGGGAGCTATTCACACCACTTTGGGAATCCAGGAAGAAAGGAAAAAGCTATCGCTCCATGACCAAATGTACAGGGGCTTAGGGGAACAGAAAAGGAAAGTGTTTCCGGTCCATGAAGTACTGGTCGACGCCATTAAAAAAGAATGGCAGGACCCGGAAAGGAAACCATTTTTTTTCAAGAAGTTTAAAAAGGAGGTTTCCGTTTGCAGAGGAGGAAGCTCTAGTGTGGAATAAAATTCCTAAACTAGATGCGGCCTTCTCACAGGTCTCTAGGCACACCGACCTTGCCTTTGAGGATATGGGAGCCCTCCCAGATCCTATGGATAAAAGGATGGACTCTTTATTGAAAAAATCCTGGGATTCATCAATAGGCAACCTCAAACCCGCCATGGCGTCCACAGTGGTGGCACGGAACATGGAGTACTGGTTGACGCAAATTAAGGCGCACATTGAGGCAGGAACTCCTAAGGAAACAATCCTGTCTTCCTTTCCTATGCTCCTTAATGGAGTAGCTTATCTGGCTGACGCCTCAGCGGAGTCAGTAAGGATGTCAGCAAGGTCAGCAGCCTTGTCCAACTCAGCAAGGCGGGCCCTTTGGCTTAAGACGTGGCAAGGAGATAGCGCGTCAAAAGTCAAGCTCTGCGGTATTCCCCTCACAGGGGACTTGTTGTTCGGTCCTGGCTTGGAGGCCGTCTTGGATAGGACGGCCGACAGGAAAAAGGCCTTTCCTCTCAAAAAGAAATTTGCAGAAGCCAAAAGGAGGGTTCAACCCAGGAGGAAGTTTGAACCTCCTAAAAATGAGCAACAGAAAAAAGTTTGGCAGAAGGGCAAAGGGCGTGGGGGAGCTATTTTTCGCCCTCCTGAACAGCCCAAAAAGTCTAAATGACGGAACCAAGGTGGGAGGAAGACTGGGATACTTCCTCCCACAGTGGGAGTTGATCACCTCCAACCATTTTATTTTGGAGATTATAAGGAGGTTCTGGTCACCACGCTACCAAAATGTGCAGAGAAGGCTTCAGCTCTTCTTTCCTCTCTACAGGAGTTGGAGGAACAAGAGGTGGTAACCCGAGTTCCGGTGGAAGAGACAGGCAGGGGCTTCTATTCCCACATCTTTGTGGTCCGCAAACCATCGGGAAAGTTCAGACTTATCCTGAACTTGAAGCCCCTGAACGTCTCGGTTACATACAGGAAGTTCCGAATGGACTCGATCTATTCGGTAAAAGCACTTCTTCCCCAGAATTGCTTCATGGCGTCCATAGACCTGAAGGATGCCTATCTGCACATCCCCATAGCAGAGGGGTACCAGAAGTTCCTCAGGTTGGCGGTGAAGACCCCAGAAGGGATAGTGCATCTACAATTCAGGGCTCTTCCCTTCGGGCTATCTTCTTCCCCCCGTATATTCACCAAAGTCATGGTGGAGGTTCTGGCCTTCTTGCGACTCAGAAACATCGCAATAGTCGCATATCTAGACGATCTGCTCCTATTTGCTTCTTCCCCAGAGCAGCTGTCCAGAGATCTGCAGGTAACAAGGGAAATCCTCGAAAATCTAGGATGGCTCTTGAACCTGGAAAAATCCAGCCTGACCCCATCGCAGAAAATCATCTTCCTGGGCTACAGGTTGGATTCAACAAAACAAAAAGTTTTTCTTCCGGAAGAAAAAATCCAGAAGGTGGACAGGGCGATGTTGCTCTTGCAGGGCAATCAACAGATCTCAATAAGGAAAGCCATGTCAGCCCTAGGGCTATTGACATCCTCGCTCCCAGCAGTACAGTGGGCAGGGCTGCATTTTCGCCCTTTACAACTGTTCATACTGGGAATTTGGGACCACAGTCAGAATTCCCTGGATGCTCTGATAGAGGTACCAAGTCAGGTAAAGAGGTCACTTTGGTGGTGGAGAAAAGGGGCCAATCTTTCCCAGGGTTTGGAATGGGTCCTCCCGGTATCCAAAACCATCACGACCGATGCAAGCGGCACAGGTTGGGGAGCTCATCTAGGTTCCCGGATGGTTCAGGGCACCTGGCTAAAGCAAGAGGCAAGGGAATCCTCGAACTGGAGGGAGCTGAAAGCCATAGAGTTGGCGCTCAGAGCCTTTCAGGAAGAACTCCAGGGTCAACACGTGAGAGTCAGGTCAGACAACTCCTCTGCAGTAGCATACCTCAACAGGCAGGGAGGTACCAAAAGCAGGTCTCTGTGGAGCTTGACAAGCACCATTCTCAGGTGGGCCGAGACAAATATTCTGTCCCTGTCGGCGGTACATCTAAAAGGGGATCAAAATCAGGTTGCGGATTTTCTCAGCAGGAGAAAGCTGAGAGAAGGCGACTGGATTTTGAACCAGGATGTCTTCAAGGCAATTACCCAGAGGTGGGGGATGCCTTGTATAGACCTCTTCGCTTCAAGGGAAAACAGAAAAAACAGATCTGTTCTTCTCCCTGAGCAGATGGGACGGAGCACTTGGAGTGGACGCACTGGCTCAGAGCTGGGAGTTCTCCAAGTGCTATGCCTTCCCCCCTCCTGTACTAATTCCAGCAGTACTGAGGAAGCTACAGTTGGAGAGCACAACTCTCATTCTGATAGCACCTCATTGGCCCAGGAGGCCGTGGTTTTCCATCTTGAAGAGTCTGGCAGTGGAACCCCCGTGGATTCTGCCATTCCAGGAAGATCTTCTGTCCAGGGTCCAATCTGTTGTCCTCAGGTGGAGCGGTGGAACCTGGCTGCTTGGCTACTGAGGAGGAATTGCTGAAGGGCAAAGGGTTCTCAGATCGGTTGGTGTCAACCCTACTAAGTTGCAGAAAAAAGGAGACGCAAGCTATCTACCTGAAAGTGTGGAAACGCTTTAATAGTTGGTGTGCGGATAGTTCCTTCGACACAAACAGTCCGGTAGCGGTACTGGAATTTCTGCAAGCAGGGGCAGACAAGGGGTTGGCTGTTAGCACACTGAAAGGACAAGTGTCTGCTTTAAGTGTATATTTGGAAAAACAGTTAGCTTTAGATCCCTGGATATCTAGGTTTTTTAAAGCTCTGAACAGGCAGAGGCCAGTAAGAGTATCCTCTTTTCCAGTATGGGATCTTTCTTTAGTGTTACAAGCCCTCACTGGTGAACCGTTTGAACCATTGGAGGCTTGTACGTTGAGGTCGATCACCCTCAAAACGGTGTTTTTGGTGGCGATCACCACAGCAAGAAGAGTAAGTGAACTCGAGGCCCTTTCCATTAGGGCACCTTTTTTTCAGATCTTTCCGGATCGGGTGGTTTTTAGAACTGATCCGGCATTTTTACCTAAAGTGGCTTCAGGTTTTCATAGAGGCCAAGAAATAATTTTGCCTACCTTCTGTGTAAACCCTGTGAGGGAACAGGAACGCACATTTCATAAGTTGGATGTTAGGAGGTGCGTCCTCCAGTACTTGGAGAGTACAAAGGATTATAGGAAGTCTGATTCCTTTTTTGTATTGTTTTCAGGAGCTAAAAAAGGGTCTAGGGCCTCTAGACGGACGATAGCTAGATGGATTAGGTTAGCCATCAGACAGGCCTATGTAGCGGGGGGAGTGGAGCCCCCGGATGGGATTAGAGCGCATTCCACCAGGGCAGTGGCGACTTCGCAGGCTGAGTGGGCTGGTGCTTCTCCAGAGCAGATCTGTAGGGCGGCAACATGGTCCAGCTTTGATACGTTCGTAAGGCACTACAGGTTGGACCTGCTGTCAGCGAAGGACCAAGCCTTTGGGCGTAAAGTTCTGCAGGCAGTAGTCCCACCCTAAGGTAAGGTGCTCGCTTATCCTCTCTATGGTGCTGTCCTGAAAGACGGATGGGGAAAAACGGAGTTACTTACCGGTAACGTCCTTTTCCGGGAGTCTTTCAGGACAGCACAAGTTACCCACCCTAATTTGTGGACATGGAAGAAGTCATCGCATGAGACCGTCAGGTAAGAGATATAAGTTATTATGACGTGTTCTTGTGTCTCCCCAGCTGGCCGGAGGTACTCTTGAAGAACTGAGGGACTGGCAGGACGGTGGGGGCTTAAATTTCAAAATCTAAGGCGGTGTTTCCTGAAAGGGGAGGAGCCAGGGTCTCTCTATGGTGCTGTCCTGAAAGACTCCCGGAAAAGGACGTTACCGGTAAGTAACTCCGTTTTTTTTATCCCCCCCCCCCCCCCCATTTAACCTGCTGGTTGAACATAAAAACTGACTTGTGCATAGACATCTTTAGAGATTCAGGGGTAAGTGACCCTGGAACACATTGAAGCCAGGTTTATCCAGAACAACCATGCAGCAAAGCATTTTAGGTTCATAGTGAGTCTGTTTATGGTCTGTCAAAATAAAATGAGCGGGGAGGCTTCCCGTGTCCACATAGGGTGTAGATGGAGGAATCTGTTTTTTTTTTCTTTTCATTTAACCCACTAGTTAAATGTAAACTGACTCATGCATTGACGGCTTTAAAGATTCAGGGGTAAGTGACCCTGGAACACATTGAAGCCAGGTTTAACCATACAGCAAGCATTTTAGGTTCACAGTGAAAGTCTGTATTGCATGACATGGTTTAGATTGGACCTCAGATTTCATTATCTCTGAATACATAGGCATGACTCCATTGTAAATTTTCTTTTCCAGGACTAGTTGGAAGGCCATGAACCCTCAAAGCAAGATGGGAAGGCCATGAACCCTCAAAGCAAGATGGACCCAAAAATAAATGTACTTAGAAAGTAGAGAGAATCTATAGCTCATTCATCTGTCTGAGTTATGAGTTTTCATCATAACTCATTGCTTGGGTTTAACCACTCAATTGTTTGTGGACCCAAAAATTAGGCTATAGCTGAGTTATGACTTTTGTCAAAGCTCTTAAGTTTTGGGCTCAGAGGTTCCTGTTCAGTCTAAAGTCTCTTGCTCCTTGGTTGTGGGTTATTGTGGCAATAAGGAGCTTTGCTGGAGCAGGGCAGGGCATTGCAACACTGCTTCCACCAGAGTCTCTGCCTCATTAACTCTTGTATTGGGCTTACCCTGAAGGTCACCGGTTTCAAGGAGTTTGTTTCTGCAGGGCTGAGCAGGGATGTCACTCTGATCCCTCTTGGGAAAAGTCTACAGGGAGCCCCCGCTCTCTGGAAGTAAAGGGTCAGCGGTTGCAAGAGGGTCTTAAATTCTCATTGTGAGTTGTAGTTGGATCTCTGGACTGGTTGCCAGGCTGTTCTGTAGTAGCGGGCTTGGGGACTGGGTCAATCTCAGTCTGCTGGATTGGGGAGGAGTGCCCCCTCCTTCGAGAAGGTGGGGCTAGATCTGATTCAGTCTCCTTGTCCGCTGCTCCAGTGCACCCTGGCACTCAGTGTAGAAGTTTAACTATGGCTTACAGTGGGAATGGTGGATTCTCTTATAATTGTTCATCCTTTCTTCCTGGGAATACGGAGTGTTGATCTTGGAATGGTTCTTAGTTTTTCTTGGTTGGAGTATGAGGGCACCATATTACAGTCAAACACTTCGGCCAGGCCAAAATCAATGCTCCCTATTCTTGGGTCAGGCTTAAGATATGGAGTCAGGATGCCTTATCCCCTTAAGGGGAAAAGGTATGACACGTCGTTCCCACACAAATAGGTTTAATCTTCCCGAATTTCATTTATTGGAATAAGTCTGCGAGTTCACACCGGATGTATTGGTGTCAGAATACATACCTAATCGCAGCCTTCGATCAACAAACCAAAACCGCCTTCTCATCCCCAAAGCCCGCTACAAATCTAGGATAGCGAAGATTCGCAGTACAAGGACCTCGGCTATGGAACGTTCTACCAAACGACATCCGCTTGGAAGATAACCATCAGGCCTTCAGAAAAAAACTCAACCCACCTCTTCTAATAAAGCAAGACGACGAAGGACAGACCCAAGCGCCTTGAGGCGATTCAGTTCGCATTTGCAGCGGTATACAAACAGGGTATGATCTCATTAATGCCCATCTTGGAGCAGTGTAGAATGTGGTTGCAAATGATTTCCCATTGATTGCAGGCTTTGTGGTCCCAACAGAGCAGCGTTTATAGGCAATGCATATAGTAGTTGGTTGCTCTCTGGAGCAGTCTTCATTGTATGAAATGCAAAAGCCCCATATCATCCTCCTGTTAATGTTACCTATATCTCATTGCAGATCATCAGAATGAGCGGGATGGTTGGGCTCTGGCTAGACATTGCTGTTGGAGTTAAAGTTTGGTAAATTGGTAAGCATCCTATATAGTTGCTAAAATATTGAACCTTTGTTTTGAGATTTCCAGGAAACTTGGGAGGATCATGGGATGTAAGGGAAGTGAACACTTATTTTTTCCTGCAAAAATATGTGCATTTTTCAAGTGTTTGTTTTTTTGTTTTTTTTCTTAAAGCTAAACTTGGGCTTGTATGTGCACTTCTTTTTTGTTTGGGGGTGGGCTGCACTTGAGGCCCCCGGTGTCAAAAAAAAGTTGACCACCGCTTCCTTAATGGTTTCAAAAAGCTCGGGCTCCACAGTGCCTCTCCTAAATAACACAAAGCAGTTAACCGGCAATTTTCACATTTTTAAGCTTTTAATGCGTTCTTAATGGGAGCATGTTCTCAAAAAGCTGGGGCTCCACAGCGCCCCTCCTAAATTTTTACGTTTTATGCTAGGTTAATGGGAGCATGTAATCTTGTATGTCTCATCTCTAACCCTTTATCACTCCTTTTTTTTTTTTTTCTTAGCTCCTGCCTATGTTCCAATGAGTTTTCTCAACTGGACTTCTAGCAGTGTTGGTGTGCCAGCAAGGTCGAGATAAACGGCAATCAACCCAAAGATGTCATCTTCATCGATTTACTGGACTTCATGCACATCACAGATGTGAAATTGGGAAGGAAGATGGAGATCACTTTAAGGACTGTCCTCTACTATTTATAATATGGAATCATTATACATAACATAAAAAATAAAGGTTGACCTGGTTATTAAACCTAAATGTCTTCCCAGCTTTTCTTTGTGTTTTTTAATCTTTGCACTTGTGTAGCCATACCCCCGTAGGGGTTACTGAATGTTCTGATCTCCTTTCACCCTGCCTGGCATCCCTCTCAGGCATAACAGTCCATAAGCTTTTTATTTTTGAGGTGAATTAACTTGGATGGGAAATGGGATGCCCAGGAATATTCAGTGCAACTTAAGACTAGTACGTACACTCCAGTATGTACGTACACTCCCTTGCTTTAAGACCTCTTATCCCTCACTCCTCCAGCACTTCACTTGGTGCAGACTGTTACTACTCCAGACTACACAGCACCGCGTGGTTAGGCCTAAAACTAACTAGGTCTTGGTGAATTGCCTTTTGTTGGCCGGGACCTCGGGGCCCCTGTGGCGTTGAAATAGTTCACGTGTGAACTGTCCTCTGCTCAGCTGCCAATCCCAGATGGCTCTCAAGGCCCAGCCTGGCCGCAATGACTGCGTTCCCCTGCCTTTCCCACAGTCCACTCCATCTCAAAATGCAATGTCCCAGTTCTCTCAGGCATGCCTCCACAGTCCTCCCGACTGTGCTCCACTCACCAGCCCTCCTGCCTGCGACCAGTTGTCCTCCCTTAAGTCTCTTAGCAGTGCTAAATCCCACTGTCCTCTCCTTGCTCTCATGTGCCTCTCCTGCCAGGATCTTTTCACTCCTGGATGCACTTGAGCCCCGGCCCAGGGTCAACCCCCACCCCCCAGAGACTGGAGCACTCCCCGTGGGTCCTGATGGCCTCCACACTCCAGCTCTTCCACCCAACAACTCCCTAGCTGGGCTGACCCTGGGTATTTCAAGGAGGCCTTCTCCCTGCCAATCCAAGTTGGGGATTGGTCAAGGCTCCTCAAGATACCCCAGGCAGCTCCACCTCTCCTTTCTAGCACCTTCTAGAAAGAAGTGGGAGGTGACAGTGATGCTACCTGTCACCCAGCCCTACCCTGAGCCACTCCCAGCCCAGAATGAAAACCAACAGACCTAAAACCTTCCTAAATTTTCCTACTCTACAGAACCTTCCTCACTCTAGCACCTTCCTAACTAGAGTGTGCTACACTTGCATTAACCACTTCACTTCAATCACATACCTGTACTTAATTTTTTAAAGATGTGATGCCTTAAGCTGCAGGCATCACCCCGGTACCGTTTTTTTAGCGCCAACGTTCAGCTTTCTTGTATTAACCACCGATGTTACTAAGCAGCCTCTCGGCTGTTCTTAAAAGACGTCCCTTCCACCTCTCAGTTTGGGGAGACCCGAGCCACCGGCACCCGACCAAAGCTGAATTTGGATTTGATCGGGTCTCCGATGTAGAAACCCAAAAGCGACGTCACTTCTGGTTTACTCGGTAGCCAACAGCGCCAATATTAAGTCTTCAAAATTTCTGATTTTGTCGTTTATTTAATACTTTAAAGTGCAGAGGAGGAGTTTGGCGTCTTTTGGACCCCAGATCCCTCCATAAAGAGTACCTGTCACTGTCTATTGCTATCACAAGGGATGTTAACATTCCTTGTGTCAGCAATAAAAGTGTTTTTTTGATTTTATTTTTCTCCACAAGTAGCACTTTTACAAAAGAGAATAGCAAAGTAGGGGAATCCTAATCATAAGCAAACCTATCAAAAACAGATGGTTGTATAGGTTTAAACCAAAGACTGAAAATTGCTAATTACAAATCTCTGAACTATAAAATACTTGTAGTAAATTCGCCCCAGGCAGCAACAATTGCCTCGGGTTAGTGGCTCTTAAGCTTGGAGGCAAACCCCCCCTCCGGGATTGGGGAGGGATAGGGCATTTGAAGAGGAGTTTGAGTTGAAATGGGAAAATCCACTTGTGATGGACTCACCCGGGACGGGGGCTTTTGGAGGGGACTGGATGCTTGCCTACTGCTTATGGGCCCTGGATTTTGGGAACAGTGCTTTGTGAGGGATGTATGCCTGGGGACCCTTGCGGTGGTGTTTCATTGGATTCAGGCACATGTCCCCCCCAAGACAGACTCTGGGATATGCCACATTAGAAATTGTGACTGCTTCATACTGTTGGGACTCATAGCAGATGCTGAGGTCATAAACTTCAGCCACCTGTCTGCTATAATGTGTTTATTGTAAATAAGTCCAGTGTGGCTTCTAAGGCCCCTTTCACATGGACGGACCGTTCAGATCCGCCTGTCGGTTTTGACGGCGGATCTGAACGAGCGCTCCATGTTAGACATCTCCGCTGACATCCGATCCGCCAAAAGCAGACGTATGGCTCTACGTCAAGATCCGTCGCTATCGGATCGGGTGAGATCTGATAAACGGACACGCTGTCCGTTTTCATCCGATCTCTCCATAGAGACCAGCGGCGCTCGCAAGCCCCTCCCCGCTCAGTGAGCAGAGAGGGACTTGTCATCCGCCGGTTCAGCGGAGATCAACGGAGAGATCTCCCGCTGAGCCGGCGGACTCCGTGGAAGCGGAGTCCGCCTCATGTGAAAGGGGCCTAAGAGTCTTTCACTCATTGTTTGTAGGGATGGGCCAAACACCCCCCTGTTCAGTTCGCAGCAGAACATGCAAGTAATTTGTTCGAACACCGTTCAAGTCTATGGGACACGAACATGAAAAATCAAAAGTGCTAATTTTAAAGGCTTGTATGCAAGTTATTATCTTAAAGTGTTTGGGGACCCGGGTCCTGCCCCAGGGGACATGTATCAATGCAAAAAAAGAGTGATTTTAATAATGCTTAAAGTGAAACAAAGTGTAATTATTCCTAATTGACTCACGGGTCAGCATGAGCTACACGGCTCCATACAAAACAAATTGATGCCCTGTGTGTTCTGACCTTTCTATCAGAACCAGCATTCACTTTTTTTTCAGCAATTTGAGCTCCAGTAGCTCTTCCCTTGGACTTCACAGGCCGGCCTTCGTTACCCATGTGCACTAATAAGCCTTGACCACTTATAACCCTGTCGCCGGTTGGCCAGTTTTCCTTCCTTGGACCATTTTCTGTCTGTCCTGACCACTACATCCCGTAAGAGCTACAGTATTGGAGTTGCTCTGATCCAGTCAGCTAGACCAGGGGGTCTCCAAACTTTGTTAGCCTTTTTCCAGCCCCTGGGACAATATTCCTCCTAATGATTTGAGGCACAATTCCTCCCACTCAAACCAACAATGGGGCACTTTCTTCTACTGATACCAATGTTGGAGTACTATTTCTCCCACCATAGGTGTGCACAGCCTATTGCATTAGGGTTTGCACCCCAAAGCTCAAGCACACATGAACGCCACCTGCAGTCACCGGAAGGGGCGCTGGTGGTGGGAGCCAGTTGATTGGGAGCATAGTACTATACACCATAAATATGTGTAATGTGTTCCTAAAGACTAACCTAGATTTTAATTTAACCCTCAACCACCCACCTGGTGCTGCTCCTGCTAATGCACATGTTCGCACGCCTATGCCTTTCCACTAATACAGGGGGTCCCCGGGTTACAAACGATAGGGACTGTAGGTTTGTTCTTAAGTTGAATCTGTTTGTAAGTCGGAACAGGTACATTTTTTAAGTGTAACTCCAGCCAAAAAAAGATTTTTAAGCTTTTGGATAGCATAGGGAAGGGTTATCACCCCTGTAACATTTTTGTTTTGCTGTCTGTGCCCCTGTTCAGAAGATTTCACCTCACCTTCTGTCCCAATGACAATTGGATTTCCAAAATTTTGGGTTGTTAAGGAAACCTGGACTGGTGATAAAGCATCAGTGGAGACACCTTTTTCCCATATTAACTCTTACGGGAGTGAATTTCCCTTCCTAGGGGTGGATTTCCTCTCACTTCCTGTTGTCTCCCTCTGTAAGTCGGATGTTTGTAACTAGGGGACCCCCTGTGCCAATGATGGGGCACTACGCCTCCTACTACTGACCGCCAACACTGAGGCTGTAATTATTCTCACTGATGCCCCGTGGATTATCTACCCCCCACTGGCCACAATTCAGCCCCCATAAAGTCTGAAGTATAGTAAACTGTCCCTTTGTTTGAAAAGTTTGGAGACCCCCTAAACTTTTTTTTTTTTTTTCTCCTGCTTTCAACACATCAACTTCAGGGAAAACATTTTTACTGGCTGCCTTATATCCCACCCACTCTCAGATGCCATTGTAAGAAGATAACCAATTTCATTCACTTTACCTGTCAGTGGTGATAATATTATGGCTGGTCAGTGTATTTTACCAGCAGGGACATAAAAAGTGATACAATTCTAACACCATCCAAAAGTATGCAAAACAAATTTGCCTTTTTATTAACTTTAAATAAGATAAATCTAATCTTTATCTCAAATCTACCAATTAGTGTCCACATGCTCCATAGTTCTTCACCAAAACCTCTTCAATAAAGTCCTTTTTTTTCCCCCCGTTTTAATACTTTTATTAAAGGTTTACAGTACTGTTACGGATCCTGTATTCAAAGTGTCCGCCGTAAATGCTTCCTAAGTCCTGGAGCATGAGTCCAATGGATCTGGTTATAGGAGTCCTCAAGAATTGGACAACACTAGTTCTTGGAGTACATCAGGAATTCTTTATTTGACATGTCACACAAATCTATATAGCCAGATGACTAAAAGCTAACCTAATTAGTATGAGCTAATTATCTTAATCATTGACCCAGACTAGTTGACAGAGAGAAGAGTTTGCAGGGCTAATTAGCACAACAACATTGTGTGGAATACTCCTTACAAGCCAGACCAGCCTCATCTACATTACACAAGGCAACAGACAGACAGGCTGGCTGGAGTAGCATCTGACAGTGTGTCCCATAATGCATGGGACAAGACACATTATATATACATATATCCAGTCTATGTGTCTTGGGGGGGCAGCATGGACCTAAATCCAAGTAAAACCAGCTGAGCGGTCCCCAGGCATACAGCTCACAAAGAGCACCGTTCCCCCAAATGCCAGGGCCCATAATCACAAGGCAAGAGGCTCGCATTCAGTCCCCTCCAACAGCCTCTGTCCCGGCTAGGTCTGTCACAAGTACAAAGAAGCAAAACACCAATGAGGTAAACACAGACAATTATTAGTATACATTCACATCACAAGTTCGTGCCATTAAGTCTGTTACAGATGTTGTGCTTGCGCTATTGAACTATAAAATGATACATAAATATGTAAGATTATAAGTAAAGTGAGGGTTCGCGATGAGATCTAATGTAGGTTGATGGGACATCTAGCATAGTTTCTGGAATGCTCTGAGGAGTTAATTCTTTCCAATCCATCCATCCCACCCATCCATTCATCCCATCCATCCCATCCCTCCAACCCATCCATCCCTGTTAGCCTTTTTCCAGCCCCTGGGACAATATTCCTCCCAATGATATGAGGCACAATGCCTCCCACTCACACCAACAATGGGGCACTATTTCTTCTACTGATACCTATGACGGAGTACCATTCCTCCCACCATAGGTGTGCACTGCCTATTGCATTAGGGTTTGCGCCCCAAAGCTCACACACATGAACGCCACCTGCTGTCACCGGAAGGGGCGCTGGTGGTGGGAGCCAGTTGATTGTGTGTAATGTGTTCCTAAAGACGAACCTAGATTTTAATTTAACCTTCAACCACCCACCTGGTGCTGCTAATGCACATGTTCGCACGCCTATGCCTTTACACTAATACCAATGATGGGGCACTACTCCCCCTTCTACTGACCGCCAACACTGAGGCTGTAATTCTCACTGATGCTGGGCCCCGGGGGATTATCTACCCCCCCCCCCCCACTGGTCAAAATTCAGCCCCCATAAAGTCTGAAGTATAGTAAACTGTCCCTTTGTTTGAAAAGTTTGGAGACCCCCTGACCTTTTTTTTTTTCTGCTTTCAACACATC